>JAQQAE010015542.1:0-12017 GCA_029823295.1 Pseudamia nigra
AAGCTTCTGCAATGTCTCAACATTTATTTATGTCCACAGTTGCATTCATTTTTTGCCAAGATCTTGAATTGATGATGGGAGAGTTCGACCACTGTGCAAAGTCTTCTCCAGCACATGAAAGGAAATGCTTTTACTTTCACTATTAAACAAAGTCCTGAGTTCTACTGGTGGTTTTTTTTTACAATTTGATTTCACCACACATTTAAGTGATTACCGGTCATGATCATTTAAGATTTTTTTCCAACCACATTTTTTCTTCGAAGATGATGGTTCCCCACGGTCCTTATATCACTTGTTGCCAACTGAAACATAATCACCCATGCAGAAATTATCCAATGGGAGCCTTGTACCTGTTTGCTTATTTAAATCCAGGTGGTGACCTTTTTTTGGCCAGGCAGTCTACATGTACATACAGTATATAGACTCATCCACTACTTGCAGCAATACTGTCTGTCCATCATCAAATGCAAAGCTTTAAAATGTATTTTATTGTTATTTTTTTGAGTTCACAATCCACTTTTGGATTCCAACCCACCAGATGAAAACCATTACTCTTAGGGGTTATATGTTATTGTAAGACTTTAAAGTAGGGAAACAGCTATTATCCATTAACTAGTTTCTTATTAACATATTTGTAGTGTACTGGCCCCTTAATATGGTTTTGGGTTCATTTAGAGCCATTTTGGACACTCTGAACCTAATTTATGGTTAATATGCTAATAATATAGTGAAATGAGGCATTTGACAACCATACCTCATATAAAGTCTTATATGTGACATCTTACACATCCTTTGGTATGATTTATACTGAATACTGATGTGAGCCTTCCATGTTCAGTTTGCAGAGAAGTTTGCCGAGTATAAGGAAGCAGCACGACTTGCTAAGGAGAAAAGTCAAGAAAAGATGGAGATGGCCACATCTCCATCACAGGTACGTCAACACACACTTACATGACCTTTGACCTTGTAGACTTTTCAGCCAAATCAGACTTTTTAATAAACTTCTGATGAACGCGTCAAATAGATTGACATGTTTACTTTCAGGTCATTTGATCTCTCTTCCAGGGATTATTTTCCCCCTTTTTCTTCAGTTTGGTGATAATTATGATATTGTTCATGTTAGTTCATTTGGTTGATTTAATGCTCATTTTGTTCATTTTGATTTAATGTTTCAAAGAGCAGCAGATTGTTTACAACATTTTCTTTTGTAATTACCAAAAAATCTTTGGTCACTTTGTTTACACTATAAAAGGTAGATACTGAATGTCAGTTTAGAGAGAATTTTTCCAAGTTTGGTGCTGTTTTTGGTCTTTGACAAGCTCATTTTTTTTCTTTTATTAAATATTTTGTCCATTTTTGATCATCATTTTTTGTTAATTTTTTTATTTAGAGCTTATTTAGAAATACAAGTTGTGATATGTGTTATGCACAATTTATTTACAGCAGAAATATGGATGTTGTGACAGTTTATAATGAATTTTCCCATTCTTTTCTGTTTCTCACTGATTTTTGTTATTTTATATATTTTGATCATTTTAGGTATTTCTTCTTTGTCCTCTACTTTTCAGTTTGGTTAATGTAACCAAAACTGAAATATCATCCTGTTTTTTACAGGATGATATGTAGGTTCATTTACAGCATGAAAGACAGATATTTTGTCAATTTATAATGAATTTTACCGAGTTTGCTCCCAGTTTTGCTCAATGTATTGCTCATTTTTGTCATTTTTTTCATTTTCTGTATCATTTTTTTTAACCTTGTCCATTTTGAAGATTATTTTGTTATTTAATTTGGTTAATTTTCTTGATTATTTTGTTCATTTTACTGATTTAGTTATTTTTATTTTTCATTTTGATTTAATTGGGAAGCAGGGCCTTTCTGTGTGAAATTTGCATGTTCTCCCCGTGTCGGCATGGGTTCTCTCTGGGTACTCTGGCTTCCTCCCACAACCAAAAACATGCACTAGGGGGTTGGGTGAATTGGTCACTCTAAATTGTCCATAGGCATGACTGTTAGTGTGAATGGTTGTCTGTCTCTATGTGTCAGCCCTGCAATGAACTGTCGACTCATCCAGGGTGTACCCTGCCTTCGCCCTAAATTAGCTGGGATAAGCTCCAGTCCTCCTCCCACCCACCCTTGTGAAGTTTAGGGAGTAGAAAATGGATGAATGGATTTTGATTTAATGTTGTGAATGACATAGTCTTAATTCTTGTATATTGTACTTTTTAAATTCTAGAAATAAAAATATAGAAAATGCTACAACATGTTGAATTCTTTAGAGTAATAAGTTAATATTATGTCAGTCATAATGAATTTTGGTTGTTGTTGATGTCTGATTTTTGCTCATTTTGTGGCTTATTTTGTTCATTTTTTGAGGTTATGCATTTAATGCTTATTTTGATTTAATTGAGCACAAGTTAGATATTATTTTACTTTATAATGAACTTTGGTCCCATTTTTTTCTTGTTTTATTTATTATTGTGCTCATTTTGTTCATCTTCTTGATGATTTTTTGTGGGGTTTTTTTGTTTGTTTTTTGTGTGAACAAAGGCACAAACTAACACTATAACAATACACCAGAACAGAGAAAATGAAGTGTTGGATGCTCAGAATTAATTAAAATTAAAACTTAAAATGACCCTTCATCAGTGTACAGACTTAAAAACACAACACAGCGAAAATGGAGATCGTAATGAGCCTGTATGTTAGGCATTTGTTTGCGTGGGTTTCTAATAATAGAGTGTTTTAGGGCATGTGTAAGTGCATCTGAGAGAAAATGAGCTTGTTTCAGAGAAGAATCCCCAGAGAAATATCTTCTTTAATCTAAAGGTTGTTAACAGTCATCATGTCCTCCGTGTTCATTGCACAGGCTTGGGGAGGAGACCCCCTCTTGTACTCATACTGTTAACAGTGGAGCCACAATGGGCTGAAACACTTCCTGTGTTACCCACGGGGGAGTGTTTTAAAATTAATCCAGTTGTTGAGTTACAGTATGGTCCCATTGTGAACACCGACCACTGACCATCAACCACACAGGCTGGACCTCATTTCATTGACTGTCTGTATTTGTGGTAGAGTAGTAGTGACGTCAACCATTAGTTTCTGGGCTAAAATCTGAGGAAGTGAACATATTTGGACAAACGTGGTGGAGTTTCAGGAGTGCAATGGATCTGGGGGTTACAGAGAAAGTAATGCTGAACACTAGCTAAAATGTCATTAACCACAGCAAGTCCCAGCCAAGCCGTAGGCATGTAAAATTGCACCCATCCATTGCCTATAGAAAGCTGCTTACTGGCGAGGAAGTGGAAAATCCTTTTTTACTTAGACGTTATTTCCGTGTTATACGGCCCACTGCACAGGTGTACAGTGCACCATGAGTGAAAACCTATTTTTTGAGCATTTCTGGCGATTTAAAATGGGCTGTAGTGCAGTACCACCAAATGGCCACTGGGGACTCAGATTCAAATTGGTTATTGTGATACTTGTCCCAGTCCTGGGAATTTCAGAAAAAAACTGCATTACATTCAGTGATGAGTGACATACAGTATTTTTTTTTATCCCATTTGAATTACATCACCATTTACACTATGATGTTTGTCAATTAAAAGATCATTCAGTCAAGCTACCATGAACAAGTACTGTACTATCCTGAAATTGAAATCATCACAAGTCACAACCAATCATTTTCAGGTTGAAATTAGCTCTGCCCTATTAAGCAACTGACATTTTTTTAGAGCATTGTCCATAACAGTACATTATTCCATTATTCTGTCTTTACTCTCACCTTGTGTCAGGATATGATCTCAGGTAACATTGGGATTAATCTGTGGTTTAACCAATCAGAGTGGTTTCTGATGAAAAGTGGGCAGGGACAACATGTCACATTGAAATTGGAGCATTTGTCCCAGAGTTACAAAAAGAAAACCGAGGGAAAATCAAATCAACAGACTTTAATTTGTGAGCAGTACACAAGTCTACACAAAGACACATATGACCAATAAAGAATTAATTTGATTATTTAAAGTGTCACAATATGGGGCCTTTAAAACTAAAAATAACTATCTGGTCTCTTTAACTTTCCCTTGCTCTGCCTTTTACCTTGAATAAGCACTAATGCGGTTTTTATCATCATAATTAGAGATATCAACTGATATGAATCTTTTTATGGTGATGTGTTTTTGGTTGTATTCTAAGAGGAATAATTGCACTGAAAAAGAAACAACACAGAAATTAATGCGTGGTGCTGGTCCCCATAGGCCTGACCCCAGAGGAAATGCATCCCGAACAGATATTAAATGGTAAACTAATGAACATTGTGCACAAAGCGGCAGCCATAATATTCTCCTTATCTGCCGCATCCTTCTTGCCCATTAGGAATGTACACGCAATGCTGCTGTATTGTATTGTGCTGCTGTATTGTGTTAAGTCTTAATAGCTTTGTTTTATGTTCGAACAGCAGCTAAATGATTTGTCCCTCGTATAATTCTGTGCTTGTATGGGATATAAAGATAAGCATGAATCTGTAATTCTGCTATTTCCCACTGCTGTAGTAAGCTACTTAATGGCCTATAGGCAAGTGGAAGTGTTCACTACCATGGACACATTTTAGCATCGCCGAAAAAATGGCAGAATATTCCACTTCAAAACCACACCAAAACAAAAACCATCTAAACCTGCCTTTTACAATATAAAGACCTCAAAATTGGTCTTCGAGCTTTTTCTTAATTAGACTGCTCAGTTGTTGGTTCATTTTGTTTGTTTTATTGATTATTTTGTTCATTATTTTTTCCATTTTTGATCATTTATGTTGGTTTTTTGCATTGTTTCTCTCATTTTCTAGATTATTTTGTTCATTTTTGGTTGTTTATGTTCATTTCGTGCATTGTTTTCTTAATTTTCTTAATTATTTTTGTCAATTTTTTAAACTTTTTTGTTGATTTTGTAGATAATTTTCTTCATTTTTTGATATTTTTGTTCATTTTGTGATCTATTTTTTCATTATTCTCAGTTTTCTGTTAACTCAGTGGATTATATCCTTCATTACTTTCTTTATTTTTGATCATTTTTTTAATTTCTTGATTCTTTATATTCCTTTTGTGTCTTATTTTCTTCAGTTTTGTTCATTTGGTGGACTATTTTCTTAGTTTTTTAAATAATTCTGTCCACTTTTGATTATTTTCCTCAATTATTTTTCTTCAATTTTGTGTGTGTTATTTTCTTCATTGTTTTGGTTATTTGCTTCAATTGTACTCACCTTATGTATCATTTTCTTTGCTTTATTTTTTGCTATTTTTCATTTGCTGTCAATTGTGGATTAATTTCTTTACTTTTGCCCATGTTTCTTATTATATTGCCCAGGTATTGTCAATTGATGTAGTTCTGAGCATTTGCCACATCAAACCAAAATTAACAAAACAGGTTAAATCCCCATCTGTCACATTTACAGACTGAAATACATAAAAATTTGTAAGTGGATTTGTGTACTGTCAGTTAGTTTCAAAAGATCTAAATGTCCTAAAATGCATTAGAGTGTCATATTTATAGACACCTTATTCAATAAGAAAGAACCTTTGTTAAGAAATGACACAGATTAGCGCTGCATTTTGCACATCATTATGGTTTTATATTTTTGTTCTAATCAATAATAGCAGTGAGATTAACAGACTGCATTTCATTTGTAGGAGTCTCCGGCAGGTGAGCTGTCATCACCTTTGACCCCAGTGACTCCGCCTATGGAAAACATCAATGGCACAGACGAAATCTGTGACACAACCCCCAACTCAGACACCCGTCCAGAGCCGGCGCAGAATGCACTGGCCTTCGCACACAGGTAGATTCAACACTGGTTTGCTCACTGACCTGTGTCGTCATCTCACAGTCTGACCCTACGCTCTCACTGTCATCGTTCACACAGGAAAAACACACATGTACACAGCGTACACTTACTGTAGATGTTGCACTGGATGCGTCTGTTCTGCTTTCTGCCAGTTTTGAATTTGCGCCGTCCTGCTATTTGTCTAATGCACGAACTTAGACACTTCTTTTCCTTTCCTCTCATTATGTTTATACCCATGCGCTTATTTATGTTGTTCTTTTGTCCACGTGTCAGTATTGTAGTGAACTCCCTCTATTCATCACTGCTCTCTTATGTTTTTCCTCCCTAGGGAGCAGTTTAAGACTTGTCGGGTCTGCTCTTTCTGATAGGGATGTCATTACGAGTCCTGACTACTGCTACTTCATAACTGTGCAAAACAAAACACATTCAGGCACATGTTTGTCTAAACTACTGGTTAGATTTCAGTTCAGCCACAGGAAATTTGTCTCTTCAAAACCTAGTACATGGCTACGCACTGCTAACCTCTTAAAAATGGTACTACAGCTCGCCATCATTCTGATGCAGAGGAATATGGCGCAATGCATTTCTTTAAGTATATCACTGACCCTTACATAGACCAGCAAAAGATGTAACTTTCTCAGGAATGCATAACTAATTATCAAAGATTATGACTATACATGATCTGAGCATGCTTATTTGAGGTTTTTTTGTTGTTCTACTAGAATGCAATAATATCTTTTAAATGCTAATGCAAATTTCAAATGGTATGACTTTTATGTTTGATGCATTATGGAGTTTGTGACAGTATCACCTATGCATGCACACTCCTGATGTACACACTCCTGCTGTCTTTGTGTCCTTGTTTTCAGACTGAATATTGAATGTGAATGTTAATAGTTGTTCATATGCAGTAGATCGTGTAAGATAAAGAGGTCAAAGCACAATGTAAATGATTTTGTCAAACCACTTTCTGACAAGGTATTGCTGTAAGGTTCATCAGCAAAAATGTGTCTGTGACGCATTTATGTAAGACTTATATAACATACAGTGGGAGGCACAGAATGCAGAGAAGACAGACACATAGTGTTTGTCAGAAACTAGAGAGTGAGGAGAATTGTATCATCTGCACATGAGTCACTCAAGTATCATCTGCAGACACACAAACTCACTGCCATGAATTCACACTTCAGAAAGTGAACAGGAGGACACAGAGTCAGAGTCATGTGAGTTGTGAACTGTTTTCTCTTAGGAGAGGAAATGTTGCTATTCTCTACTGTCACTTGCAGACGATTGTTCACACAGACCATTTCATTTGTAAAATCTCTGTAATATCTCCTTATTATTTCTCTGGCTGCAATTCTTATTAATTAAAAATATCAATCAAGTGCTTAATGTATTATTCTTTTGTGCTGAAGTACTGGTGTTGGAGATGGGATGTCATTTTCAAATGCTGAGAGATCCCTTCCACTACATCTTGAACTTGAGGCTGCACAGATTTGTGCAGTATGTAGAGGACACCCACTGCCTGCTGCAGCCGCGCTGCTGATGTGTCTATTAATGCTGCATGCGTGGGAGATGGGGTCGACTCTCGGCGTTCGAGATGGCATGTGTGGACGTAACAAGCAAATCAGTCTCACATTTTGAGACATATGCAAAGTGGGTAGATGCAAGAACATCCAGAAATTTCACTATTCTTTTTATCTTTACACACATGGATCAGATTTTTGTATTACAGCTGTTTGTATAATCTTGTATGTTTAATCACCGTTTGCAGTAGCGTTTGTAGTAGTAGTATGAGCCTTTTAAAGGTTTATCTTTGACATGTTGTGGTGTGAAAACCTTTAGTCAATTTGTTGGCTGAAAGAGAAAAATAAAAATGATGTATTTAAATGATGTATTTGTGTTTATTTTGAGACACACCTGTGCATACAGGTGTTTGCAGACATCTGTGTTGGTCTGTGCAGGGTGTAGACGATGCTTTATCTTCAGCACATATATGTCCAGCACATGGCTGTGTAGGCAGCCATCTGTGGGTGCAGGGGGCAGAGGAACAAGAGGAGGATGAGAGACAGCAGTATGCAGGGATGTGAAAGGGTTTTTTTATATCAGTGTGTAGGCGTGTTTGGCAGGTCTGCAGCGGATGCATCTGAATGGTTTTCTGTATGTCAGAAGACCTTTTGTTGGGACTGCCTTGGCTTCGTGTGAATGGTGTTGTAGGCTTGGAGGATGTAGGCATCTTTTTGGTGGGTGTATGCTAAGACTTGTGTGAGCAAAGCAAGTGGCGGTGTCACACGTCAGGGAGCAACGAGTGCCTCCGCTCCTCTGGTGCTGCCATGGCAACTGCACTGGCTCCTGCTTCCTTGAAGGGTTCTGTGAGGAGGAAACACCTACCTGACAATGGACAGCAACCAGGGCATAGATGAAAAACACCAGGGCTGTAAAAATACCGCTGTTGTCTTGTGATCATTGGTGTGTTAAGGACAGTTATGTGAAGTAGTAAGACACAAAACACAAGGTTGATGCTTTATTCGGTATTTGCCAAGTATTGACATGAACGATGCAGTGTGAACAAAACAGATTATAGTCACATCAAAAAACAATGAAATTCAACAGAAATAAAAAATAGGTAATAATGAAAGGAGCCAAATTCATAAGATAAATAACTTTAATCTACTGTTTCAGATATTAGTCATGACTTCACTTGAAATTTCACTTGAAAACACACAAGTTTAGTCCACAATTACTTTCTCAAACACCACATAATTGGATCCAGCAGTGTGAAAAGTGCAATTACAAAGTGAGCTTCAGCAATCTAAATAACTCACAAACTTGCTTTCATGTTGTGTAAATAATACCACATATTGTATATTATATTCATGTTAACAACTGTCTACAGCAATTCAGTGGCAGGAGCGTTGAACTTACCCTTCATGTGTTCATACATCGTCACTTCTGCTGCCGTCCTCTGCCAGAATAATGCTCAGGCGCCCTCTGAAACCTTTCATCCACACTCATATAATGAAGATGAACACCAGTGTCAAAACATTTTTCACTCCTCTCTGCCCTCTGATTCTAGCTCCATCGCTCTCCTTTGCTTTCTCCGTCTGTCTCCATCTTCATGTCTTGACGTCTCGCCTGCTCTCCTGCACTATGAGCTGCTTGGTGGGGTTTATACATTGGCAGGGCTGCGCGCCTCAGTGACAGCATCGCTCCATGTGTATATGTGTGGTAGTAGCGTTAATATGTGCATGTGTAGGATGGATGTGTCGTCTCCCTCTTATGCGTCACACACACACACACACTTGCACTCACAAGAGGGGGTGGCTGTTGTGTAAGAAGTGAAGGCGCCGTGGGAGTCCTGAGTGAATTGGATCTGGGCTTTCTCTCTTTTACACTTCACAGTGTGGGTGTTATGGCATAGCCGAGTACTGCAGTGTGTGGCCGTATATGTGCAAGTCAGTGAGGGGGTGGCACGAAACCGAAACCAACATTGTTGTGGGTCATGATCATGCCCCCATCACTCCCTCCTTGAACAGGTTAAGCTTCCCTTTGTGTTGTTTTGTGTGCATCTTTCACTGCTGTCAGGAATCACAGTGAAGGACATAGGAATAGGAGATCGTTTTCAAAGGTACTTGACTTGATGTCAGCACTCGACGGTGTTTAGGTCTCTCATACATTTGCCTGCCCAAGTGAGACAGTATGTGATTGATATGAAGGCATTATGTAAACAATCTCTGAATGCCTGCAGTGCTTACAACAAAGAAAATGCACACTGGGAGCAGGTTCTCGTCAAATCGCTAAAATTATGCAACTACTGGCTGCACAGACCAGATGTACAAGTATGTTTCTGTCTTCGTGATGCACATGCCATCCTTAAAATGTTTTGAAATTACTTAAATGTAATTAGCCGAGGCCTTAAAAGTCATTAAAAAGTGACATTTAGGTCTTAATTGCCACATACTTTTGATGTGATGTCCACATTTCTGAGATTTAAAGGTGCAGCTACACCTGAATTTTATTTTGGACTGAACTTATCTGGTGGTAAAATGTGCCTTTGTTTATTTTGTATGGGCTTTTGGTCATTTTTTGTGTTATACTGTCCATTTTGTTGTTTGTTTCCTTAGTTTTTGTTCATTTTGTTGTTTATTTTGCTCCGATTTTATTCATTTTGTGTAATATTTAGTTCAGTTATTCATTTTGGGTTTTTTGGTTCAGTTTTGTTCAGTTTGAATTTCTGAGATTTAATTAAGGCTGCAGCTATATCTAATGTTTATCTTTTTCAATTTGGGCTGAATTTTTCTGTTTGATAATGTATATTTTTTCTTTCTGTTAAAGATTTTGGCCATTTTTTATATTATTTTGGCTATTTTGTTTATTTTGCTCTGTTTTTGTTCATCTTGTTGAGGAATTTTGCCAGTCTGGTTTATTTGGGTTATTTTAATTCATTTTTCATTGTTTTTAGTTCATTTGATGTTCTGAGATTTAAGGCTGCAGCTGCCACTAATGTTTGTCTTTTTTAAATTTTGACTAAACTTTTTTGTTGGAAAATGTAAATTTGATAATTTTGTAGAAAATTGTGTGCTTTTTGTTTTTTTTTACTTTGGTAATTCAATTTGATGTTGATTATTTTCCAAATTTTTCTTCATTTTGTTTTTTATTTTGTTCAGTTTATGTTCAACATGTGGAAAATTTTGTTCTGTTTTTTGTTAGCCTGGATTATGGAGATCATTTTTATTCATTGTGTTTGTTTATTTAAATTTTCTGTTCAGGATTATTTTGTTGCTTTTTGTTCATTTACGTGATGAATTTATGGGTTATTTTGTTCATTTTTGTTTGTTTTTTTTTATTCGTTTTTTTTTCATTCTTTGTTAATACAGTATATGTGAATTTTCTTTGTGCGTGTGTTGTACTTTTTAAATTTTTTTATTGATTTATTGCTTCTTTTGTTCAAAATTAACAATATAAATTCAATTGTTATTTCTTTACATCTTATCTTTCACGTCTAAAAAGGAAAGTTACACATGGGTTCATTTAGAGTAAAAATTGAGATATTATTAAGTGTCTCATACCTGTAGACCCCTTTACATTCTTACTCTCATGAAATTCCATCATTTAGTCTCTTCTCCTTCACCTCCCATCTTTTCCCATGTGAGTAGCTGGGCCAGTCAGTGTGCTGATATAATCTCAGATTACATCCCGTGTGGCAGACAGTTCCAGGCCACAAGGGTGCTAACCTCCGGCATGAGTCTGCCGCAGACCCACCGCGATCCTGTTCCTGCAGAAATAAACCAATGGATGATTGGCTGCGTGACAAACTACCACTCGCTGTTAAAACTTTACTAGTGTCAATACTGTGATCTTACTGCATTCGGTGACAGAGACACACATCAGTAATCCGTGCATAAATTTTGCAGATTTACACAATTAGAAGATTGAGACAGATTTTCTTGTTTGATCAGATGTCAAGAAAATGATAAAAAAAATTAACAAAATAAACAACAACATCAGCAAAAATCACATCAGCAACGGCTGACACTAAATCAGCTAAATGAATAGGTTATAAAAATAACTCTAACCCGAACCTTACTGTAACGCCTAACCCTACCCTAACCCTAAAAATGAACAAAATAAGCAACAATATTAGTAAAAGTGGGATCAACAGTGGCTGATGTACCTTACTGGCCTTATTTCATTTGTTTTGACTGAACGTTGTGAGCGACTATGTGCTGTCAGTAAACACTAAATCTACAAAAAGGAAAAAAAAATTAACAAAAAATAATTGAATAGTTAAGGATATAAAGCAGAATGAACATCCTCAAAATGATGAAAATGATCTAAGACAAGGAAATGTAAGAAAATGAACAAAAATGAAAACAGGTGCACAAGGTAGTCAAAGATATAAATCAAATAAAAAAAGCAACCAAATTAATAAAATAACGAATTAAATAAACAAAAAAATGAAAACAGCAATCAAAAAAATTTATGAAATTTAACAGAACAATTGAGAAATTGAAAAACAAATGAATAGAAAATATTAATTTTACAGATTTATATAGAGATTTTTACAGATTCCATTGACTGATCAAATCTCTGGATCTGTCAAGAAAATGGAAATTTAAAAAATGAACCAAATATGAAACAAAATGAGCAAAGGTAGGATAAAAATTAATACTAAATGGAC
>JAQQAE010015543.1:0-12017 GCA_029823295.1 Pseudamia nigra
CATTTTCCAAAAGGGCACTCATGGCAAAAGGGCAGGTGCTTGAGCACCACCAGGGGTCTATCTGTACACGTCCCTGTTGACCAGAACGGTTCCACTCCAAACAGCAAGCTCAGAGTGGTTCATTAGACAGTAGCAAGGTTTCAGGAAACCCGAACAGCTACAGTTCCATTTTGGTATAAAACGGTCCATGGGAAAAAGTGACAGAGGAAGTCAAAGTGTCACTAAGGTGAGCACAAGCACCACACATGAGAAACTTGTACTACATCTCTGTGGGCATTTTTATTCTAAGTTTTTATTTTAGGGGATAATTGATGACTTTATTAATAGTGAGAGTTGAGACTGACAGGAAAGAGGACAAGAAATGGCATGTAGCAAAGAGCCTGAGCCTATGAGGTACACACACCACCGGGTGAACCACTGAGACACCCCTCTGTTGGCTATTTGACCATGTAAAATATCTTTACGAGACTTTACTATTATGGTGCTGTCTGAATGAATGCATCCTGAAATGCATCTCGGGGTTATTCAGACCTTGCATTAGAGCTAAAAACGCAATTGTAAGCATAAAATATTCCACCTTAAAAGAGGCGCTCAACTGGTTTTTTTTTTTTTCTCTAGTAGCCACAAGAAACCTGCAGGAGTGAATGAAATTGGCAAAGGATCATTACAAAGCTGTTATTTTTTAGTTAAAAAGCAACATGTGTGTTAACTTTTAAGGTGTAGAAGAGCTTGTTTGTTTTCTTATCAAGCTGGAAAACTCAGATTCAATCAGAAGTAACCTGGCAAGACACAGATGTAACCCCAAGTTTGAACAGACACTTACAGCTGGACAACTGATGTTAATTCAAGGTCTCAACAGGGCCTTCGATGTCTTATGTTGTTTCAAAGACTCACAAATCCGCTTCCCTTCAGAAGTTCTTTTCAGTAGCTTTACATTGCTCCAAATTTCATTCAATGTGGTATTGAAGCAAAATATGTTCCTTCCTTACACACTTCGCTGGCACCATCCCATACAGTCAATGATAAAACTTAAAACATTCAGACTCTTTAACCTTGTATTTGTTGAAGAAAAAGTCTTTATGTGAAGAAAGGTGGTCACGCAGCGCTATGAAAATATGACCAAGGTTGTAAAAACCTGTGTAAAGGCATCAAAAGTCAAGGAGACAGAAACACCCAGGCTGAAACATGGTGAAAGGAGCCGAGAGGCCAAACAGTGGTGGTGTTGTAGTTAAACTCTCGCAGCTTTTATGGTCCCAGGTCCTGCAGCCAGACAAAACTCCGAAAACACAAACAGTTTAAAAACTTTCATCCATAGTATGGAAGTGACTATGGGTAGCGCATTCTGATGCAATGTTTATGCATATACTGGTATGCATACACTGGCATGAATATATTAAAGCATGTACATATAATCACTTTCATACACCTCGGTCTGCCTTGGATTTAGTGTGTGTGGGTTTACTGCCCCTCAGTTTCAACATCCCATACTGTTACAGTTACATTTATATGTAAACAGCTAATATGTGTCTATTAAACATCTGTATGGGTGTTCAGAGAATAGTGTGTTAATTTGATTCTCCTTTGTGGACTTCTTTGTAGAAGTCTTCTCATCAGACGTGGGTGGATCACACTACTTTGAGCAACCAGGGTTGCACGATTTAGTTTAAAAAAAAAAGTCTTATTGTGGGCAATTATTGGCTCTGTCTCTAGTCTTTTCTTTTGTCTCTCCTCTGTCCAAAAACGCCAATCGGTCAAGGCAAATGGCCACCTACCCAGAGCCCTGGTGCTGCTGGAGGTCTTTCTCTTCCCCATCACCCTAGGCTTGCTCTTGGAGGTTCTGTTGGGTTTGCTCTACGTATAGTCTACCTGCCTGCTTGTTTATCATCAAAGTACATGTTACTTGTAACTTAGAAATATCAAGTCAAACATACAAACATGCATAACAAATGTCACATACATACATACAAGAAATGCACAAGAACGTCAGAAAATATAAAAGAAAGCAGTGGCTATTTTCCTGCATGTTTTACACTAACATTGACAGAGATGGTGTTTTTCCATTTCTGCAACTGATATCACTCTCAAACCTCATCAATGTCTGACTTAAAATTATGATATATTCCTTTTGTAATTATACAATTCCACAGGCTGGTATTTTGATTGCATTCTGCCCTACACCAATCTGTGGAATCAAATGAACCATTAGAAAGGAATTCTTCATACTCTAAAACAGTACTTATGCACATTTCTTTCTTAATGCAATATAATACTTTTACATGCAAAAAGGAAGAATTACATTTCCCGAAAGAGGATTAAAGATTCTGCACAAGAACTGTTTGTTTCACCATAAACTTGGCACATTTAATGCCAGGAAGATGGACATTCATGTAGCCAGAAATACACTACACACACACACAACCACACACCACAGGTTTATGTAACATCTCTGCCTCTCTCTGCTCTACAGATACAAAACCCGTCAGCGCAGCAGACCATCACATCTCTAGTCGTATTCAGACCAATATCTGTCACTCATCTAAGAAGCAGCAACTATTAATCCAAAATAAATGCCTTCCTCTGTACAGATCTTATCTAGAGGCTACAGGCCGTTCAAGCCGTTAGTTACCGGTATTCGTGGTTAAAACTACTACCAATGATTGAACCTGCCAGTCTGATTTTTAGGTTAGTGAACAGTCAAACAAATGTCAGAGTGCATGTTGGCAGTGTTGGCTGAGAAACATCACAGTATGCCACTGGGATGTGTGAAGATGTGAAACACATTGTATATTGAACCAAAATATTTGCAGACATTAGCGACACCTCAAAAATGTTCTGTGTGGCGCTCACCTGTGAAATTCCACCTGAGATACCAAAAATGTGGACTAGAGCCAGAGAGACAGTTCCACTGTCACGTCAGCATCAAAAGTTCAACTCAACTTTACTACAGGTTACATTATCTTTTCAGTTTTGTGCATTTTTAATTCATTATATCATGTCAGATTTAAAGCTACTTTACCAGATAAAAAGCAGTAATGCAGGGAGAATGTGCAGGGCTCTGCAACCATTACAACACAAAGAGCTGTTGGCAGAAAGAAAAAAAAATGTGTCTGGAACTGCAAAAATATCAGAATCCTTTATTATTACTTACGATTGTATATATTTTTATTCATTTTAATTTGTTCGTGTTGTTGAATTTATGCTCAGTTTATTGAATATTTTGATACTTTTGTCATCATTTTTGTTAATTTTTTACATTATTCCTTATTTCATTTTTGTGACATTCTGCTAATTTCCCTGATTATTTTTTACATTGTAGATATTTCTTTCAGTTTTGTTTGACTTTTTTGTTCATTTTGCTTGTTTTTGTTCATTTACTTTTACTCTTTTCTATAGTTTTTTTAATTGTTTTGGTCATTTGTGACAATTTTCCAATCAGTTAATTTACTGTTTTAGTCATTCTTTGTCAGTTTTCATCATTGCATTCATTTTCTCAATTTTGTTCAGTGTTGTTTATTTTGTTCACTTATTTTATTGTTTAAGCTTGTTTAAACTCGTCATTATTTTGATCATTTCGTGTAGAATTTTTTCTTCTTTTTGTTAATTTTGTGCTTATTTTGTTCATTTTAATTTACAGTAATGTGTTACTTCCAACACTGCACAAAGCCTCAGGTGAGGGTCTACAAAGCCCCAGAGCCACAGGTTGTAAATATTTAACAAATTTCATGTGCAGCAGATTTTTGAGTAACCATCAGCTACTTGTAAAATATGGTTACACTAAATAGTTTCAGAATCTGACAATTTAAACTCCAGGAAAATAAGAGAAGCATTTTCAGTGTTTTCCCATCTAAAGTAAGGAATCACGTTACACTCTTTGCAAATTACAAAGAGTCTGCAACCCCTTCCTATGTCCAGGTGACATTCTGTGAGGACCACTATAACTATTAATCCTGTGTGTGGGGTTTGTGGACAGCTTTGGCTCAGCTCTAGCCAGGTTTGGCCTGTTTTTCCAGGCAGCAGAGAGGCTGGATTTAGTCCAGACCAACCACAAACCTGGCTGGTAGAAGGAAAGCATACCAGCAGCAGTCCAGGAAGACTCTGTTTGAAATTGTTGAATGTTAATGTTCATTTTAATGTATTTTTTTTTAAAGCCACAACCTGAAATTGCTTTCATTTCTTTGTATTTCAACTTGCAGTGTGTTTAGGTGGTTTTGCCCACTACTGAAAGTGTGTTCAGGGGTCACAGCCCATCAGGCCTGGTTCAGACCTTATATTAACAACTGTCCTGAGACATTCAGATGTAAGTGTCCAGCTGTTCAAACCTGGTGTTACTGATATGTGACTGGCCTCTTTTGGTCAAATGTGACTTTGCCATTCTAATATGCAAATAAAAAAGCTCCTGTCTAAATAGTAGAGGACATGTTCATATCAACTGGCTTTGTATGTTCCTTTGTCAACTCCATTCATGCTTCCTTTACTAGCGGAAACAAGGTAACCACTGATTCTACTAAGGTGAAGTGTTTTCAGTTGCTAAACAGTGTATATTCAATGTAGCTGACCCGGTGACTCAATCTGTACATCTTAAATATTAATAGGATGACTTTGACTTTTCTCGTGGTGTTTATGTGGTCTTTTGCATGATATGCTGCAGCAATAATTATAATCCTGTCAAATAGGGGGATAGTGGTTTCACATTCCTGTGTCCGTGCCCACCACTGTCAATATCCTTCTACCAGTTTTTTAACCAGTTTACTTGAAACTTAACATGGATAATAATCGTTAAAAAAAAACATGGATAATGAAAGACTCAAAATTCTGCTGCTCAGTGGCTACTGAAAATCTTTGATCACAAACAAACTGCTGTTGAATCTGCAGGAGCTTAAAGACTTTTATGAATTTCTACTGGATTATACAAACTGTTGATGTTACATACATTAGTGTGGGGAAAATTTTGAAGAATCTGCAACATTCACCGAGATGCACATTAAGCACTCTTTATACATCTTTGTAAGCGTTTTGCACATTTCTTTTTACAATCACGTGTCGACACAGCTTGGGTGAACGGGCACTGGTGTGCATGTGCCCAAACAGAGAATGTGGACAAAAGGCTCCTGACCAGTCAGACAGGAATGCGGTCTAGTGTTGTTCAGTCCTTGCATTAGAGCTGGACAAGTGATTGGTTTTGATAGAATTTTCCAGAACAAATGATTTGACGACTCACCCTAGTCACAGTTTCCATGTGCTATGCCGAAGCCCAAAGGTCCCCTGATCTTCACACACACACCTCTTCAGATCTAAGTGGGGTGAAGCAGGGCTACATCTGGACATACCAGATCACATACAGTACAAATACCACACATGCAACTTTACTGACTTTGTAGCTTATTTTTTAGTTGCTCAGATATGCACCTCTATTGGATTTCTCCATTATGGAATGCAATTCTGCATTAATCAAGATCCCTGCACTCAGTTGAGGTTTATGAATCATGTCTACATTGTTTGCCTATGCTTGAGCAACTATGCTGTGCCAACTTTGCATGCCAGAGCTGAGGAAACATGCTATTCTTCAGCATGTAATAGAGCACTCTTGGTAGTCAAATAATGCAGACTTTAGGTGTCAAATGTGCTTGGCCATGGTAAGAAATATCTAGTGTGATTGTTCATAAGTGTGTCCTTACCTAACTCTGACCTGATCACATTCAAGCTGCAAAGTTGGGAAAACATGAATGCTCTCAATAAAGCCGCCTTATTCGGAGTATAGAGCTTGGTAATTTACAAAGTGGTCTTGGACATCTCTCCCTTGTTTTGACATAAAGAGAGACTGGCATTGAGCAGTGCGGATACAAAAAAAAAAACAAAAAAAAAAACAAACACAGAATGAACCGCGACAAATTAAAAGTTGATATCCACCATAAAAAGAAATTTTAAAAAGAGGCAAAAGAGTGGTATGTTAAGAAAACAAGAACATTTGAAGGAATTTTGAAGGAATTGATGCGTACAGTATGCGCATACAAAGTGGTCAACAGGTTTTGCAGAGCGAGCAATGCTAACGTCCCACACATTTTTACACATCTTGTATGTAGTGTTAGTGCGTACACATCAGACTAATTCAAACGATACATGTTTTTCATGGCACATGCACAAGTCATAAACAGCTAGGTACTGATCTTCAAATATTTAAAGCAGATAAAACCATCATGTTTACCGAGCTAAGCTGCTTCTATGTCTCTTTGTTGCAAACACTTTTATAACAGCTTGAAGAAAACATAATGTGACACTAATTATATTCATTATATTTAAGGTGTCTTAGGCCATTTGGCACCATTTTGTCAGTTCTGACATCACCACTCCTTGCTTTCCAAGCTCGAAAAAAAATAAAGAAACACACTCATTTCATTTTCCAGCAGCCAACCAAACAATTGTTACAATCGATAACACAGCAACCAAGCACTGTAAAAAACAATGTAATATTGAAACCTTTGGTTCGAAAAGGAGGCTATTTTCATACAATCACTACAGCAGGCTGCATGAGTTGTACGTAGGTTCCACAATGCATTGCGCTGGTGACATCACATTCCAAAGCCCTTTAGACAACTTCAAAATGTCTGTGCACTCTGTGGTGAAAACACAATGTGGTATCTGCACATAGCAACATAATGTATTCATTCAACTGGTGAGAGCAACAGCCGTGTTGAATTATTAAATCGGGGTTACTGGGGTTGCTCCGACGTTCCAGGTCAGAATTCTGACTTCAGGGAGCATTCCAGCGGAAATTTCCATCTAGGAACGTAAAAATTCTGGTTTCCGAGAGCAACTGCAACATACCATTAATGCTAGGTGTGAACAGGGCCACAGAGAAGGCTACCATTGTCTGACTGAGTTAACATGAAACTGTGAACTGTATACCAGCGTGTGGCAGCAGCAGTTACAGTACACTGCTGATGTGTCGTTATCTCCGGTCTCTTCAGTAACATGTGCCCTAATCACTACTTTCTGTTAGCTTGTGGCTGCTAAACCCTTTTCACACATTAGCAAAACAAACGGTCTGAATTAACAAAGGCTCCTGTCGCTCATCCAAGCAACACCTTAACATTGTTTTAACACAGGTTTTTTTTTTATGTTAAATTGCCGCTGAATTACTACAACCGCAAATGCAGAGCTATTAGTCAAGACATTTCAGCATGATTTAAGAGAATTCGCCTGCAGAAATGATTTCAGTATTAATATGTGGAGACAAAGGAATCAGTTTGAGTGAGATTGAGTTGTGCCTCCTGGGATGAAACGTGTTAAAACAAAGCAAACCTCACGTCTGGCTAGTTTTCAGGGAGGGTTGTAACATCTGCCAACTCCACAAACTGACACGCTGGGTGGAAACTGATCTCATAATAATGGCTACCGTATCGTGACACTGAAATTTGCAAATAATTTTCTGCAGGCCTATCAAGTTGTTAGAACGGAATGAATCTAACAGCTTCTTTCCCTAAACTATGCATTGCATTAGGGGTTAAGGTCTGTCATTTTGAGCAGTCACATGCTAATTGTCTACTGATTGGTCGTAGCTTAGTATTAATGACGGGCCTGGGGTCTCGGCTACATTCAGGCTGCACAAATCTTAACTTACACAACAATAGAGGGAATGATGTGGTGCACTCAAATTAAAATTAGCATTGTAATGACTCTATGGGCTCTTACACAACTTACATTAGGTTTAAATATGAGAACGCCACTGTTAGAGAGTATTAAGTCTGTTTGTAGATGCTCAGCTTTTCTTACTTAAATGAAGGCGAAGGCAAATGGAGAGAAAAATGCGACAATGTGGTGTTTCAGCAGGAGCCACAGTCAGGTTTCAGAAGCACATGTTGAAATGTAAGAGAGGTTTTTCTACTAAAGATAGTCAGATTTACAGGGAAACACTTTATTTTACATCTATTACAGTAGCACCAGTGCACATAAACAAATCAAAGTGAGTTAAAGATGTTTTACCCAAAGCTGGAGAGGTTGTCTTAAAATATACAAACAGGCCTTGCTTTTTAACTAGAACTGGTAGATCTGCACGTTACTAAAGGTTACAATTTAAAGAGACAGATTTCGGAGGATTTACAGTGATCTAACTGCAGAAGTTAGAAATCATGACCACAACCATAAATCTGACACTCACCAAATCATGCCACCCTTATTAACAGCTCAAGTAATTTTCTACAGCATGTAGGGATCAAGTAAATATATTCTATCAGTTTCATATGATTTTAATGTTTATTATTCTGTAACTCTAAGAACTCCATAACATCACAAACTGTATTAATATTTCAAAGGCTTGTTTTGTCCATTCGAAGTCAAAAAGCAAAAGGTGTTTGATTTTATAAAAGGGGGGAAAGCACAATATTTGTATCTGTTTGCCGTTTTCAGCCAGTCATCACAGGTGTTTTAGATGAATTTATCAATATTCTAGGGAACATTTAAATTGTTTTGTAATTGCAAAATACTACATTGCTCTGTGAAGATTCAGAGGATGTGGGCAGTTTATTTCAGAGCCGCAATGTGACAATCATTTTTTTTATGTGACCTGCTGGAATAATGTGAAGAGTCTCTCAAAGCCCACATGTTGATTATTTCACAGGCCAAAGATATGCAATTCATCATCATAAAAGGAGAAACAAAAACAGAGATTTTTCACATTGTTGTTGTCCATCTATTTGACATGTTGCACGTCCACAGATGCTCTTCTGCATAATTCAATTGTAATGTGTGTTCATTTGAGTTATTGGTGTCTTTCCATCAGCTCGAACCAGTCTGACCATTCTCCTGTGGCAACAACAAGGAGTTTCACCCAGAGAACTGTTGCTCACTGGATAGTTTCTCTTTTCCAGACTATTCTCTGTAAGCCCTAGAGATGGTCGTGTGTGCAAACTCCAGTAGATCAGCAGTTTGTGAAACACTTAGACCAGCCCATCTTGCACAACAACCATGCCATGAATCTTACTTCCTCATTTGGATGCTTGGTTTAAACGTCAGCAGGTCATCTTGACTGTGTCTACATGCCTAAATGCACTGAATTGCTGCCATGTGATTGGATAATTAGATATTTGCGCTGAACTGTGTCCAAGTTTATGTATTTCTTCCCCAAGAGCCCATCAGCCGTACTTTTACTTTTTAAAACCCTCTACAGGTTAAATCAGAGGAAAGAGATAAGCTTTTAAATCCCTGTTTGAGCTGCAGAAGTCGGAGTTACACAGCCAGGAAAAGCCTGTAGCAAAATGTCAGACTGTACAGAGTGAATTACAGGATATATTCACAAAGATCTGAGGGCTTTCCTTGAAGTCGACACCAATCATCTGCATGTGATCAACGTTCTGTCAGATACATTTCATTCTGCTTGTTACAGTAAACGTTTCCTAATTCTTACCCCAAGGTTCAGATGTGAACAAGTCAATCAGAATTTAATGGGTTGATTCTCCTAAAATCTGCCTCTTTAATATAGGACCGTAGACTGTATTTAAACTGAGCAGGGAAATAAGTGATAAGTATCGTGTATATATTTTATTAATTTTTATTAAGATTTAGAATTTTATTTCATTGATGGTTTTGTTCATTTTAGTCATCTTGTTAATTCTTTAAAAAAAATTGTGCACTTTGTTGCTTATTTTTATTCCATTTTTGTTCATGTTGTTGATTTATACATTTTTCCTCATTTTGTGGATTCTATTGTTCATTTTCTGTTCAACTGATTGATTATTTTATTTACTTACAGCTTATTTGTTTACTAAATCATTTTACAATTGCAAAGTCACTGTTGCAATTGTGAATTAATTTGTAAATGTCAAGTCAAACATTCAGTCCGTTCTACACAATACGGTTCCAGAAAAGTTCGACTTGGTGAAAAAATGTATTGAAAACAAAACAGCACTATTAAAATTTACAGCAACTTGTATTTTATTGTGGACAGTAAGAATGCAGCTTCTTTTTATATGAAAATATAGAGCCACTCCTCAATTTTGGGTCTGTTACATGTTCCAAAAAAGGCCAGCTCAGTGCAATTTCAGGCCATAAACGATTTAAAATTTTTCAAAACCAATGTGATTCAAAACAACTGATGTGAAAAGGTGACTTAATACATGATTTGGTACTGAAATGGCATCGAAGAAGAGGTTTCGTCCTTCAGGAGCAATGATGGACAAAGCATCACCAATTCTAAGTGCATTAAATTATTGAAATGTTAAAAATTACATTGTTTTTGAAAGATTTAACCTAACTTATGGCCTAAAATTGGCCCTGGCTGATCTATTTTGGAAGATGTCGCCGATCCAAAATTGAGGAATGGCTGTGTATTTTTAAATACAAACATGTTGACTAAGGAAAACGTGGAACATGCTGTGTTCACACTGTGCACAATGCAAAAAAAGTCAAAGTTACTTATTATTCTTTCATTTCAATTTTTCCAAGTGGCTGAAATTTTTTGGAACTGGGTCTGTACTGACTACATACAATAAATACAAAAGCAAGTCGGGACTTTCTTCTTGCAAGTTTTCCAGGCAATAGAGATTTATTATGTTTTCATTTTTGCATGTTAAATCACTCAAAAAACCTGCTAAATTTGCCTCTTTCAACTGTCATTCGATATTCCTATTGTGATTATATAATTACAAAAGCTGATATTACGATTAATTGTGCAGCCCTATTCTGTATTTATAAGGCCTTTGGGGGGAAAAAAGGATTTTGAAAGTGAGAGAAGGTGCATGTCTTCGTCTCCGGTGTCAGGTGTCAGACAGATGGACAGATAATGTGTGAGGAAATGCCAGACATCTAATCTGGGACTGTTTGGTCAACACAACGGACGAAATCAAGCACCTGAGTGAGACGTGAAACCGCGGACTGAAAGGAAGCTGTGAAGACACGCAGGAAATTCAACCATCAATGTATGTAAATAGAACACACTGTACACATTCACACGCTGACATCAACATGAACCCACGCACAGATGAAAACGATAATTCCAACACAGATGAGATGGATAACGCACTGTATTTACACCAGAATGGAATTAGAAATGGGCTAGAGCTGGGTGTTTTATTCACATATATTCACACCATACACATTTTCACATTAGTTAATATCTGTAGTATCACAATAAGCATCAAATTATTGTTTTATTCAAGTTTAAAGGCTGAGTTTTGATCCTGAGTGGTTTTCAAAATCATTTGTAAAAGGGGCAAAAAAAAGATTTAACAAGAAAAAGAACATGATGCAGAAGATGCAAAAGAGAAAAGCAACACTAGAGATGCAAAAAGGTGAAATGATGTAACAGATGCAAACACACGCAAACATAATGTAGAAGATGCTAAAAGGTAAAAATGGCTTAAAACATGCCAAAATGATGTAGAGGATTGTAGAGGATACAAAAGAAGCAAAAAGTTGAAAAAATACTAAAGCTATGCAAAAGCTGCAAAAATATGAAAACAACACAAATGACATAAAAAATGCAAAAGATGAAACACAGTGCTAAAGATACAAAAGGACTAAATGATGTAAAAGATGTGAAAAAAATTCAAGATTAAAATGATGTGAAAATACAGAATGGAAGCAAAAAGATGTAAGAGGATATAAAGGGCACAAACATTGAAATAACATAGAGGACAAAAAGGTGCAAAAAGTTAAATACGGTGAATTTATGATGTTCAGAATTTATGCTCATTTTTTAATTTGTATCATAGTTGATATATTGGGCATTTCACCTAATTCACCTGCACCAGGGGGCAAAATACAAGTAACAGATTGTATACAACAGGGTTTTGAGCAAAATTTTTACCATGTGGTGATGCAATAGGTCTAAGAAATGTGTTAGAGTTAAGAATACATTAATCATTTTCCTCAATGAACATATATTAAGTTTCAGGTGCCTTTATATGCTGAATGCTTCTTTTTCACTCTTGTGCCGTTGCTCTGAGGGCTGTACTTTTCCACTGAGAATTGATCTTTACACACACACACTGTTTTGTCTCAACTATCGTAGTCTGTCCTTGCAG
>JAQQAE010015544.1:0-12017 GCA_029823295.1 Pseudamia nigra
ACCAGGTACTAATGGAAACGCTCCCAAAGCGAGCTGAGTCGAGCCGAGTCGAGCCGAGTAGGTACTAATGGAAAAGCGGCATAAGAGATGTGTCTGAATGTGAACATATAGTGACGTCAGTGTGATTTCAGCTGCAAGTGACACAGCAATGGAGGAAAGAACATACAAGTTGTAGTCTTTGGAGTTCTGAAGCTTTTGCACCATGCTTCACACAGTCATTCTGTACGGACCATTCAGTGATCTGTATGTCTGCTGTTGGCCTGCCTCACAGGGAAGCACATAAAAACAGCATCTCGTAGTACCACACTGTACAAACTATGTCAGTAGAAAATAGGCATTTGAGACTTGGCTCATCTTACTCAGTTAGATAACATCCTGATCAAGAAGACTGTTTACCCACAGCCCTGTGCTGTAAAACACTGCATGGAGTTTTCAGTATAGTCACAACAATCGGAACTGAGCCATTTGCTTTGTGCATGTTCAGGCTCCGGAGCCGGAGACGGTTCACGTGTACATCCCAGCACAGGCAGTGGGAGCCATCATCGGAAAGAAGGGGCAACACATCAAACAGTTGAGCCGCTTTGCTGGAGCCTCCATTAAGGTACTGAAACCACAGAATGTTTCAGTTCAAAATCCAGCATAGTTTAATTCCTGAAGCACACAAACACACTGTTAAAACACAGAACTGTGTGTGAATGAAGGTCTTGTCCTGTTGTCTCCTGCAGATCGCCCCAGCTGAGGCTCCAGATGCCAAATTTAGGAAGGTGATTGTTACAGGACCCCCTGAGGCTCAATTTAAGGTAAACCGGCATAAAAAACTAACCCTTTGACCCTTTGATATAAAAATGCCACCTGAGTACATACTTCATAGTCATGACATCTATTCAATGGATCGGTCTCCTATTTAACACATTTCTGTCTGTACAACAGGCTCAGGGCAGAATCTATGGCAAACTGAAGGAAGAGAACTTCTTTGGGCCAAAGGAGGAAGTCAAACTGGAAACTCACATTAAGATGGCCGCAGCTGCTGCAGGACGGGTCATTGGCAAGGGCGGCAAAACGGTAAAATACCTGAACCTTACACCTAGAGCTGGTTGACAAATGTTGTGTCTGTGAGAAAATAATTTATGTTGATTGAACAGACATGTAAACATTACAAAAGGCTGTAAAGAAGCACCACAAAAACATTTCATGGAATACTGGAAAACTGTCATGTCCAGAATTATTCATACTGTTGCATGGACATCAGTTGTAAACCTTTTGTTGCTGATCAAAGCCTCTAAACCGCAGCTGGATTTAATTACAAGGACTGTGTGTGTCTCTACCAGATTTTTAATTCACCTTTCTTTAATGAAGGCGTCCAGGTCTTCATAGTTAGAAGGGCTCCTTGTCATCACTTGGGTCCTAAGGTTCCTCCATAGATTCTCTGTTAGATACAGCTTTGGTTTGGTCAGTCCACAACATTCACGTCAGTGTCCAGGAACCAGTTCAAGACTAACATCGCAGTTTGCTTTGGATCATCGTCTTCATGGTCAGTCAAACCTTTCTGCGGACTTTGAGTCTGTTTTCCTGCAGCATCTTGATGCGTGGTTCTTCTTTCCATAATGTGATCCACTTTTACCATGGATTGCCTCAAGGCTGTCCTGAAGAATTTCAACCAAATTGTCAAGGCAGAGAGAGTGCAGCAGATGTAGCACAAGGAGCTTGTCCTTGGGTGCTAAACTAGAGACTTGAATTCTCCAGCCCACATAAAAAGTTGGTTTAGCCTTTGCAAAAGCTCATCTGGTCAAAGATCTAGATTTTTGGTTGATTGAGTCAAAAATGGAGATTTTTGGGTGTCGGGATGTGGCTTATGTTTGACCAAGAAACAGTCCTGTACGGTCAAGCATGGTGGTGGCAGTATAATACATATTTACAGCCGGTGGGACTAGCAACCTTATGAAAGTAGTTGGTGATCCTTTAACATCATTCTGCAGAAAAACTCTGCCCTATTGAGATTTGGACCAGCCATGAGGAAGACAATCCAAAGCAAATTCCACCATTAGTCAAGAGCTGCTTCCTGGACACTGATTTGAATGCTGCAGGCGGATTAAACCAGAGTCTACCTGGGAATCTGTGGACACATCAGACCCATGTGATGGCAGGACCCCCGTCCATACTCGAAGGTACCTGGAGGTCTTCGCAAAACAAGAGTGGGCTGAAATTCCTGTGGAGGCTCTGGGGGCTGTGATCACCAACCAAGACTTTACAGTTGATTCTTAAGCAATGAATATGTTATGAATAATGGTGGACATGATATTTTTTGTAAACCTTTGTATGCGTCTTCAATCAAAATATCCCATCTGTCACAAGAATGACTCATAAGATTGTAAAGTTAGCGTGGGAATGAATGACGTCAGGTTTACCTGTACATATTTTACAATGAGATATTAATGATGTCTTCTTTCATTTAATTTTTCTTTTGTCTCTATAATGATTCAGAATCAGATTTCGTTCATTTGATTTATTTTTGATTTAATCTCATTGAAGCCAGTGAAAATTAGCAGTTAGCATGTTTTGTTTCTTTTTGCATCTTTCATGTTGTTTTTGTCTTTATTGTGTCCTATGACTTCTCATATTTTCGCTCCTTTTTATGTAATATTTTGCAGCTTTTTTTCTTTTTTTGCATCTTTTGTGTATTTTTTTTTTCTTGTTGCATGTTGTAACAGTGTGGTTTCTTCATGTTACAACCAGGACCAAAAATCTACCTTTAAACCTGAATAAAATAATGATCTGTGATCATTATTAGCACTAACTGAATATTCGGAATATTCCCCTCTTGACTCACCACCTTATCATGGTGGAGGGGTTTGTGTGCCTGACTGATCCTAGGGGCTATGTTGTCGGAGGCAATTCGCCCCTGGTAGGGTCTCCCAAGGCAAACTGGTCCTAGGTGACAGGTCAGACTAAGAGTGATTCAGAAGATCCTTATGATTATCCCTTCCTGTGGACCCACCACCTGCAGGAAGGGTCATAAGTGTCCAGTGCTGTGTGGTTTGGGTGGCAGCCGAAGACATGGGCCTGGGCGGTCCAATCCCCAGTTGCCAAATGTGCCTTTAAATGGGAGGAGGTCCTGGGACAGACCTAGGATACACTGGAGCATCTATGTCTTTCAGTTGGCCTGAGGGGGGGGGGCAGAGGGAAGTCTGGGCTTCTCTGCTTGGGCTGCTACCCACAAGACCCTGACCAGGAGAAGCAGATGATGGATGGATGGATGGATGGATATGACATTTCATCTTATTGTGGACAGCGTTGCATCTCCCAGAATTTCCCGTGGTCATGTGACCTCCACCTTTTTACAGCTTCCGTCCTAACTCGGCCATAATCTCATCAGTGTATTTTAAGGTAACATGAGCTTTGTACATGGCAGGTGAATGAGCTGCAGAACCTGACAGCAGCTGAGGTGGTGGTTCCCAGGGAACAGACGCCCGATGAAAATGACCAGGTCATTGTCAAGATCAACGGACACTTCTACGCCAGTCAGGTAGGCGACACCTTCATCATCTCCTGTGGTGCACCTCAAGGATTAGTTCTGGGCAACATACATGTCCTCTCTTGACTTCTATTTTATTGCATGCACGTGACATTTAAGTTTATCCTGTCAGTCGTTATTGAAGGCATCTTGTTGTCTCTTACATTCCAGCACAGGATCCCAAGGACATGCATCTTTTTTGTGTTTTGAGCTGTAAACTTTGGGAAACTCTGCTGTAAAATCTAGACCGATGCAGACTGATGCAGATCAAAGTCCTTCTAATATATGCTGTTTATTTCCAGTTGGCTCAGAGGAAGATCCGGGACATCCTGACCCAGGTCAAACAGCCACAGAAAGGTGGGATGCCCGTGAGCCCTGGCCCCAACCCCCCGGGCTTCTCCGAAATGGGAACCCCTCCACAGGGACTGGCTCAGGACCACCAGCCACGCAGGAAGTGAGGGTCCTCACACCCTCCTCACATACCGTAGGGCGCCACTCGCCTGACGGACAAGACGGACGAGACACCTGCACGGACGGATAAGACAGACGGACAGACGGATACAGGAGAACAACACATGGACCCAGCAATAGACAGGGAGAGTTATAAAGAGGGAGAAAGTACGCCCAATAGCCAGGGAGAGAAGGATAGGAGATAGGAGAGGGAATAAAAAGATGATGAACGAAATCAAAAGATGAAATGAAATAAAACAGAGACCAGATGCCAGGCCAGAAGAGAGACTGACTGAGGATGGGGGGACGAAGGAACGGAGGGATGGAGGGGGGGACAGGCGGTGTTCTTCTAGTGTGCCTTTAGCTTCTCATCTGCTGCAACATGTGATAAGAGTTACTTCAAAGATGAGAAAAGGAAGATGATTCCTGAAATGCACTAGCAGGGGCTGTTTGTTCCTCTATCCCCCCCGCCCCCTTGCAGACCTCTCCAACCATCTGCACTCAGTCCTATATTTTAAGGGTGGTTTTTTAAACATAGAGATATATGTATAGAAATGTTTATTCAGAGCTATTATTGATAGAATGCAGTGAGGCGGAGCCGGGAGAGGGAGCAGGGAAACTGCTGCAGCGGCAAAAAAGGGGTTAGGGTTACGGGTCAGGCTCGTACCCTGCTCGCTCCTAACCCCCGAAGCCACTGAGAGTTTGGAGGAGGGGCCGCAGATGTTAACACTGCTCTTTAAAAACCTTTCCGAATAGCGGAGAGACTAGAAAAAAAAAAAGAAAATATGAGGTTGTAAATATATAATCTTCATGTAAATGTTAAGTAATGCTGCGTCTGGCCACCTTGCCTTCTTTTTAAAAAGGGGTTTTCTGTATATTTCTCAGTCTCTTGTCTATGATATGTAGCATAATGTAGCCTACAGCAAGGCGTGGGCCTGGGGAGGCATCAAGTAACCCGTTCTGTGATTAGCCGAGTGGCAGAAGGCGCAGCAAGAGACAGTAAGGGGAGCGGCGGTCGCAGCTGGTCCTGCAGTTCTATTGCAGTGGCTCAGCTCACATTTAAAAACAGCTCTGGATAAAACAGTCAGCAGCTATGCTAGCTGGCAGCGGCCCGCACCTCAAACGGCATATTTTATATATATTATATATATATGATATGTGAGTTAGCCCGGCCCCTCGGGTGAATGTATTGAAGGCAGCGAGTCAGGTGTGAGGTTTTGCTGTACCTGTAGAAGTCCTGCAGTCACAGGTAGACAAGGCATGTCCGATTCTCCCTGCTCAATACTCAAACGCAGGCAAAGGTCACTCTTGGACAAAGGCATCTTTGTTCCTAGTAGCTCTAGGTTTAATTTTGTTCAGTGGGACATAATGGCGTCTGACGTTTGTAGTGAGTAGAGGGAGGTCCGAGGCGGGCCTTTCACCGAGCACGGGAACCAAAGGTGAAGTCTTCCAAAAGCTCCTTGCCTCGAGCTACGAGAAAGTAAAATCAGATTGAAAGGGAGCAGCTCCCTTGTTCTCTCTCCCAATCTGCCAAAGGCCTGTGGGCGGAGCCTCCAGATCCTGCCTGCATATGATAATGAGGGGCGGGGTCTACGCCTGGACGCTCCTGCCAAGATTAGAACAGATTAGAGAAGAAATGAAAAAGAAAAAACCTACCTCAGGGTAAATTTACCTCAGTATTCCTAACTTTTTTTGCTTGCTGGTGTTTTATATAAGAAGAAAAACGAAAAGAAGAGCTGATAGTCCTGAATATTTTTTATTTTTTTAAGGAAAAAGTATTTTTTTTTAGGTATTGTCTTGTTGATTTGGTAATTTTTTTTCAGTTTTTTTGGTGTGATTGTTGAATGAGCTCAGCATGACAAGGCATGTTTTTAAAGAGAATTATGGTCTCGAGAGGAAATGGGTCAAGTGCCATTTTGCCTTTTTTTGATGAGGAAACATGCTCTCTGTCTTCCTGACGTGTGATTGGAGGAGCTGCTGTTTGAAAATTGGCCAGTGGGGAGTGGTGTTAACTCGAGAGGGGGATCCTGAAGTGCACAGGGTGACTGAAGATGCCAGTGGGGTGTTCGTTTATTGAGCTTGTGTCATCAGAGTGACACTAATTCTAATGCTAATCACTTTGACGCGTTTCCTCCTGGCGCCCGGTGCCCTGTGCCACGACGGACTCTCCTCTCTTGCCTTATTATGATGACATCATCATGCAGCGCCAAACATTATGAGAGGGCTTAAGTAGAGGTTTGGTTTCTGATCCTGGAAAGAGGATGCGACGTACACATGAGCTTTTAAGCCAAATTCACCCTCTGTTCCTTTTTCATTGGGTTGGAACCTACATATCAGAGTTTTGCAGCGTAGTGCTCCATGTGCACATGACAACTGTACTCAGACACCTGAAGCGGGACATTCTACCTGAAACACACACCTGAACTAACTCTGACTTCTCTGAATGTGAATATTTCTAACCTGTGCACTGACCACGACACCTCAGATGCTCCCCATTGGCTCGTGTATGCGCTCGGCTCATGTGTATGTGTGTGAAAATTGCAGCGTGTGCGTTTCTGTTTACTGGTTTTAAATGTTTAGTTTTTCTGTCAGGAGATGTGGTTTGGGTGACACTTTTAAGAGTAAAAAAAAGCAGAAAAAAGTAGGACGAGAACCTATGGCCCCTCCTTGGCCCCCCGCGACCGAGGAGGGAGACACTCAAGACCCTTCAGAAAAAAATGGGAGCAAAAATACTAAAAGCAAAAGAGTTTAAAACATCATTAACACAGCTATGAAATAGATTCAAACCTGTACATAAGATGCTAAAAAGGTGATACTTTTGTATTTTTGAAACAACTTTGGAGATAAACGTTTTAAAAATCACAATGGGAAATGCTGTTGAGAGTAAAGATTGCACCAAGCCGTGTATGGAGGGACACTGCCAGATAACTCGTCATCTTTTTAAAATGTCTTACCTGTGCTTGGTTACGACTCCAGTCGTCATCGGCGATCCAGCAGCTCACCGCGAAACAGGTGAACGTCTATTGTATCGTGTCTATGCTTCCATTTTTCTCCAGAGGCAGTAACTTCACACGTCCAACCCGTGTCAAGTTCCCACCTCTTTTCCAAACCATAGAGCTCTGTTCACAACCACCGTGACACACTATTTAGGATTCATGATTCAGCCTGCAGCCATTTGGATTGGTTAGGATTCATTTCTTTCTTTCTTTCTTTTGTGTTTGGTTTGATTTAGTTTTTCGACAATACAGCAAGCTTTATTTGGATGTGACATCTGGGGACGTACTGTTGCACTAATTGATGAAATATGTCGACAATATCAAACTATCAGAACGACTGAACAACCTCCTGTGACGCTGGAGTAAAGGTGGAGAGTGAAACGGGGTAAAGCGTTGTTTTACCCTGTGTACTCCAGGATACAGTAGGATGTTTTTAATTTCATTTTTATTTAAACAAACAAAAAAAAATCATTTCATTTTTGGAGCGGGCGGGAACGTCAGAATCCCTCGCCCTCTCTTGCGCTGGACTCCATCGTGTTCGTTTTGCTCACTTCTGTTCAAGACCTTCAGATTTTCTACTTTAATCACAAACTTTAGAATTAATTTTGATATTCTGACTCTCTTTTCGGAGATAATTGACTTTGGTCATGTTTGTTCTTTTTTTTTTCCTTTTATTTTTGTTTTTTTTTTTTTTTGAATGCACAAATCTATTAACAAAACAGCTACTAAATATGAACTACTAACATGTAGCTCAGTATATGACAGTAACTGTGCCAAACACACAGGAAGCGTCTCAGTCCAAAACGCAGTAGAGCCATTCTGACCCGGAAACAACCGGGTCCTCAGAGAAGACAGGACATGGTCTCTCATTTGGACCTGAACTCTTCTCATCCTGTTTTTATATGTACAGTAGAGACACATTTTAGAGTTGCTATGTCTCCACACACAGAATCACACACACAGCGCTGAGACACAAGTCAAAAAAACAGCTCATAGAAACGCAGAGTAGCCTCCAATCTGAGCCCAGCATCTGTCATTTGAGTGTTCAACAACTGGACACTGTCCTCGGTGACTTCACATATGAGAAGTTTCATGGACAGACACTGTAAATGAAACCACCTGCACACCACACACTAAAACATCAATCATGCACGATTGAGTGTTTCAAGCCTTTGAAAGAACCATACCAGTGTGTTTTATACCCCATTTATTATTAATCTGCAAAGATAACATACAATGCAACAACCCTGTTTACACTATGTTTTAAAATGTGACACGCATGTAAAAGACCTTCATTGAACCATTTGTGACATGGTCTGCGATCCATTTGATCTGCTTTAGTAAGGGTGATTAGCCTCATAGATATGGGGGGCTGCTACACAAGACACATATCATCTATTTGCATCATGCAGATCGTGAAACATTTGCAATGGTTACAGTTTTGTGGAGTTGAGTGTGTTGTTCCACCACAACCACCTCAACCACATCCTTTAAAGCACAGGTGTCAAACTCGTGCCATGGACGGCCGAATCCATGCAGGTTTTTTAGTCACTAAAGCTGGTAATTTCACTGATCACTACTCCTTCAGTTTTAGCTAATCCGTTAAATCTGCTGGTTGGAAAGACGACGTGCAGGGTCTCGGCCCTCTACAACACCCTGCTCTACTTGGTGAATTTTGGGACCAAGTCATGTGGGTTTTGATCAGTCACCCTGTTCTTGAGTTGCAGTTTCAAATCTGCCCTTTGACCTCTGTTTATTGACAGACATAAGGGTATTTTCTTAGGTAAATGCTTATCACATATTTAACGTGAAGGAGACATATGAAGGATAAAGTTTCTGTGTTTTTTAACATGTTTCTGGCCCGATATTAACGTCAGTTCAGGACAAACAGTGCACAGAGCTTTTTCCTGATCCGGTTCAGCTGAAAACCCACAGTTTAACTCCTCCCTCAGATGTGATGTGATAGTGTCCTGTCAATCACCTCAGCCTGCGGTTTAGGCTCCGCCCACTTAGACTCAGGTCAGCTCTCGGCATGATTCAAACAACCAATCATAACAAGAAAATAACTCAGCAAAGAAAACAAGACTGAGAGGGATTTTGAAGCTTAAAATCACATATAATTTTAGGGTGAAAAAAACTTTAAACATTATGTCCGAAAATCCACAATATGTCTCCTTTAATAATTTCACTGTGCCTGTTACTTACCCGTAGCTCACCCATCACCCCTTGCAATTTCTTAGCTCCACCCTATTGTCCAAATATGGTCAGTTCTGGCTCCAACAAGGTATGACAGTCTTGAAAAACCAGAGGGCGTCATCACAACCGCCATGTGAACTGACACATTTTAAAAACATGGAGCCTGTAAGCAGGGTTTAAGATTTCCTCACATGTAACTGTGAGGTTTACTTGGTAAATTTGTCAGCGTTAGCACGTCCCTCCTAAAATCAGATGCCATGGTTTAGTGCCTCTGAAGTCGTCTTTAGCATCTCCTTCCTCATCAGAGTAGCTTTTGTTCCCATTCGAATTTTGCGTCGCTTATATTTATGTTTACTAGTAAATCCATCGCCCTTTATTTGCTTGGGGAGTTCAACACACTCATCACCGCCTGTCCAGCAGTGGAATAGGGAACGTGTATGACATCCCGCTCAAGTGCCTGCACTAGATGCAAACTAAAGCTATGGAGGTCATTGAATCATGACTCCAGAGCGCTGCGACTGGTAAAAGCAGCTCTCAACGGGTCTCTGTTCGCATTTACTGCATAATGAGGGAGATGGAAGGAAAAGCTCATAGATCTGACACGCTGCAGTAGACGGCGCGTTATTGTCTTAAAACTCACTGGTATCGTCCTTTGCAGGTCACGTGGTCTGGACCTTCTCAGCATGTAGGTCAGCCCTGACACTTGGAGACACAGACAGACTGATCGATACAGGCTCTATGAGGTTACGTTTGTCTTAAACAGTGCAAACCCCTCCATGTCTTGTACCCCCCGATCCCTCAGCAGAAATGGAGGGAGGCAAAACAAGCAAACCTCGTGACACATAACTAGGAACGCTACCTCAAAACAAGCGCAAACTCAGCAAGAAGATTGTTTTTTTTAATCATTTATCACAAACAGACAATAGCAGTCAGTTGGACAGTCATTCGGCTGGACAGATGGACAGACGAGCAACCAGAAAGGATGGACGTGTTACAGTCACAGTAGATTTTTCTTCTTCCACTCTTTGACTTTAATTTATTTTTCAGTTTTTTAAAATTTTATCTCTCCGAGTTTGAGATGGGACTGTAAAAATAAATGAGTAAATAAAAGAAAAAGGACAAAAAAAGACAGAAAAAACCCCAATATGGACACATTGTGGTGCGCGGGGAGACGTGGAGCCGGGGCATCTGGGAAACGTAAATTCTCTTAAAGTAACGATGCAGCCAAATCATAACGAGGTGTTTAAATGTTCAACCTGCCTAGAGTCACCCACAATCCACCTCTGCTGCTCCGCTTCCCCCTCTCTGCAACATCACCTCCTGAGTCAAGGGGCACGACACCTGTAACCATGTAATTGTTTTGTTGATCTACCTCTTAGGGAAAAAAATAGGTAAATGGATTTTTTTTTTTTGAAAAAGGACACAAAAAATAACAAAAAAAAAAAAAGTTGCTCGAAAGAAATATAGGTAAATGAATAACTGGGTAGTGGCATCTCCATATACTGTAGTGAATAGTCTATTAAAGGAAAAACTTTCTTCCAAAGATTATTTTGTTTTCTTTCTCCATTCTTAGTTGCTTTTATGAAAGGATTATGAAATGGAATAATAAACTGAAGGGGGGAGACAAAAAACTTACCACCTGTATTTAATTTTCTTCTTTAAAACCCAACATCAATGAGATTCTTTTTATCCAATTTCCATTTTTTGTTTATGTCATAACATGTTTTACCTTCAAGCTATTCTTCCTGATTTATTTTGGCTGATTTCTAATTTTCTTTGTCTTCATATTTTTATGACAGCAGATTGTATCTCTTATGTTTGGGTGCATTTAGCGTTTTCTTTTTCTCTGTGAAAAACCTACATGAGTTAGAGCGCCCTGCGAGGACCTTCTACACTGATCAATGATCTATTTTTCACTTCTACTGAGTCATTTGAGAAAAGCAAAAGGACCTGTTGTTTTAGCTGACTGTGTCGCCGCCGGTGGAAGGAGGTGAAGGGGCTCACGCCGACGTGCGCCCCTCGCACGCTGGCCTAAACTAATCTGACGGGATCGGTGTCCAGAATTAGAAAAGCGAAGGCCATGCGGTGTCATGCAGGGGTCACATCTCCCTCCTCCCACCAGGTGGCACCTTTGGTCTTTACAGTATATGGACTGTTACCCTCTGCCTGCCTGATTCCTTTAGTCCTCATCAACAGTTGTTTTAAACTCCTTGTAAACAAAACAGAGCATAGATATGAATGTGTTATTAAAAGATGAGAAAACGGATCCTCTGGCCTCCCTGTCTTTGTATCTGTGTGTGAACTGAACCGTGACTTGTACAGCAATAGAACTGCACGGTGACCATAAAGACAAACTAAACTAGAAACTTGTCAGTCTCTGAAGAGATTGTGTGGGATTGCTGAGTCAAAATAGTTGAACTTGAATAGTTGAAAAGTGCAAAAGTTAAATTAACTATTCAGTGGAATAGTAATCAAAGGATCAAAGCACTGTCGTTGCCATGGTAACTGCACATTCTGTTATAGAGTTCTCTGTTCATTTCCTATGGGGAAAAATGGTCAAAAAAGGTTAATATTTTAAAAATATAAAGGTTAGAAATATGAAAAACAATATCACAGATGTCCTGAATAAGATGAACAATGTGAAGTTTGAATGGTTTGAATCGGGACAAAAAATATACAGTAGGAGTAGTTACATGACAAAAAACACAGAAGTGGAAGAATATGGAATAAAGACTGAAGACAACTATAGTGGGACTTCTGCATGACTCAGCAATCTGACTAACAATTCATAAATACAGAAAAAGATTATAAAGAAAATGAACATCCATCCATCCATCCATTTTCTACCCCTTAATCCTCGTGAG
>JAQQAE010015545.1:0-12017 GCA_029823295.1 Pseudamia nigra
TTGGTGAAAAATGAATGCAACACTGGATGGAAATAAATCTTGTGACATTGCAGAAGCTTATCAAAACAATGCCACAGCAAATATGTGCTGTAGTCAAAGCTAAAGGTGGTCCAACGAAATACTGTATTAGAGTGTGTGACCTTTTTATTTTGGTGGCGACTTTTTTTTTGGCCAGGCAGTGTATTTTAAATGCGACATCCACCAGACTCCAGTGTGAACAGTCTATGGTTCTGAAGTGACCCGCATGCACAGAAGATGTGACATCACATGCAGCGCAATCCTTACTGGTTGGTGGCGGTAATGCACCACTAATAAGCTGTTTGCCAACCACTATAAAACACTAAAGAAGAAGAAGCGCACTGTATTTACAAAAATAAATATGGATGCTACAGAAGTCAGCATGTGAAAATTATGACCCAGTGATTCCGAGTCCATTGTTTTGTACCTGATTTCATCTTGGCTCCTCCAGCACAGAATTGTGAATGTGTTGCACTTCAATGAGGTAAAAATCAGATGAAATACGATATGACCATTCAGACTGAGGTCGCTTTGAAAAACATTGCATGCGTATCTGATTAAGAACACATATGAAAGAGGCCTGAAAAAAATCTGATTTGTGCTGTTCAGCCTGTCAGGTATGGCTTACATATGGTGAAAAAAATCAGGTTTTGTCTGCTGTCTGAACGTAGCCTACAACTCTTAACTTTCTAATCCTGTCTGTCATTTTTGAGTCAAGCATTCGTGCTCAATTCCTGGTAAATCATAATAATGGCAATTTTTTTGGTTATTTATTTGGTTTATATTTGCCAAAAAAATATTTGACACCATGTAAAATCCGAACATTTCTCTTCATTACACCATGGAAATACGTGGAAAGAAAACAAAAACTAAGCAGAAAATGTAAAAATCTTGCCACAACTTATGTCCTTGACTGTACACTAATGAAAATATAATTTTGCATATCATATTCCTTTTCTACAAATAGACCCTTTTAGCTCCAACACACTACATCTTTAAGAAGCACAGACTTTTTAAAGGTTACTCTAATTACCGGTTAATTAATGAATAATGAAAAACCAGGCAAGAATTGTTGCAGCTGCATGTCAAAAATAAATATGATCCAACTAGGCTTCTCAGAATGTGGATCACCGTTAGCAATCTGTGCTGAAAATGTAAGACGGAGGTGGCACATATTTGCATATGAGCTGGGATTGCTCAGTGGTTCAGCCATTATGGTGTAAATTATTGAGACCCTGGCAAACTGGTTGGGCTCTATTTTGCCATTAAAAGCTCAATTTTGTCTTCCTGGTGACAAAGTCATGGTATCTGGCCAAACAAAAAATTGAGAATCTTAAATGTGGCTTTAATTACGGGGCTAGAGTGATCCTACAAAACTGGAAGAAGCCAAGATGTCCCACTGTGAAGGAATGTACTGATGAAGGATTTAAGATTTCATCATATGAGCACACACTGGGACGAATCTGTGGTTATTGGGGGGAAACTAGAGGGGGCAGAATCATCTTTGCTTGCACATTAATTCAAATTTAAACTATGTTGAAAAGAATGTATAATGTTTTTTTCCTCTCTCGCTCTCTTTCATGCCCATTTAAAATAAAAGCATGGCTGTACATGTAAATATGTCTGTTTTATTTTGTAATTTTGCCCCCCTTGTGTCTCCCTGTTCAATGAATTTCCTGTCTTCGTCCAGTTTCCCACCAATCATCTGTGTCACCTGTGCGTCGTCTGCTTGCCTGTGGTTAAATGATTGCCCCGCCTCCTCTATATAAGTCTCTGTCTTCCCTTTGTCCTTGTCAGTCCCTTGATGTCAACTCGCTAATGTCTTCTGGTGTCTCCTGTTGTGGATACTCTATTTAACAGCTGCTGCATTTAGGTCCTCATTCCCCACGTTTGTGACACTATGAATAAAAAACTTTGAATTAAAAAAATCCCCTGAAAAACCACAATAATGTCGTGGAGATCTTCCCCACTAACATATCTCATCATGATCAGATGGCTGAAGCCTCTCAGATCAGATTTACACGTAGGCAGTTGTCCATGTGTCCACACAGACCTCCTGTCGACACATAATCGACATCCACATACAGGCACATTCTGACAAACCGCATACTCACTCAGTCTTGTATCAGTGAACTAAAATATATCTCTCCCATCATGAAAAGAACCACCGCAAACAATTAATTTAAAGTAAAATCAATACCATCGTTATTCTCTGTGATGTAGCAAAATAATCTATGTCCACATCATCGGAGTAAACCTGCAGCATTTTGTTCACAGCAAAAGATTCAGGTCAATAGCACTGAATCGCAGTAGGGTAAGATGATGAATGAAAAGCAAAGAGCAGGACGACATGGTAAATGCTGCACCAAGTCCACGTGCTCTATTGTATTTTCCTCACCTGAAATAGCATGGAACACTGTGCACAAAGGCTCAGATTAAAAGCGACAGAAGCCATGAATAGATGTTAGTGATTCTAAGGTGCCTCTGTGTGCTTTGTTTTCATTTCGAGCCCAGTTGGTTCGTGTGAACCTTATGATGTTCTTATTTGGCACTAGGGGCTGGTGGGGAATCTTGTAGTTATTATGCTTTAAGTCAGAAGTGCACACAGTAATAATATATGCTTCCACTAAGCCATTTTGGCTGTGAGCCTCAGTCTGCTAAGTGGTGTGCAAATAGAGAAAGTAAATTACCATAATACCACATTTCTGGCAGCAGTAAAAGGCGCCAAGGACACAGAACACACAGCTAAAATAAAAATGCAAATACTATTCATGTGGCAATATGTGAAAGGACTCCAAAGATGTGACCTCTGCATGGCTTTAGAGGACGGCACGCTTTAACCTTTGCCAGTTTATTCTGCACTTTTATAAGCTATAGTTCTCAAATGGTGGGATGGGACCCAGAAATGGATCACAGCAACCTATGAGTCCTTAAGTTTGTGATTAAAGAAAGACAAAAAAATCTGCTTTTTATCTGATGTTGTACTTGGATTGACAGGTATTGTCTTTGAGGTAACAGAGACAACACCTATCAACCTGTCAATTCAAGTAGTAACAGCCATTTGATTGAAATACGACAGGTTATGTTGTAGTTTGTCTTCATTTATTTGGTTTATTTCATTAAATTTTAGTCATTTTCTAAATTATTTTGGTTATTCTCCTGATTTTTGTTTTTGGTGACTTATTTTATTAATTTTCTTAATTGTTTTGTTTGTTTTTTGTAAATTTTTGCTAAATCTAGTATTTTTCATTTTTGTTCATTGTCTGAATGATCCAGTTCATGTTTTTACTTTCATTCATTGATTTTCATATTCTTGATTTTTTTAGTAATGGATTCTGAATTTGAAAGCAAAATAAATGCTTACATCTGACAAATATTTTTTCATATAATAAAGCTTTTAATGCTTCAAGCCTGCAATACATTTTTTCATGAGAATATGTTCTATCAGAAAATCTAAACTTCAGTGATGTCCAATGAACATATAAAGAATTATGACAAGGCACAAAAACAAGGAAATTGACCTTTTTTGCAAAAATATGAATCATATTGAGCATTGTCACAACTGTTGTAAATAATTTATATACCTTTTTTTTATTGTTTTTTGGTTTCCTTACCTTGCCTACATTTTGAATTAAATAAACTTCAAAATTCTCCTCACCTGCCAAGTAAACTAAATGTGTGGTGACTCTGTCAACAATAGAACAATAGATACAGTGAAAAACAAATTTGATCCATCGATAACCATGTCCATTTAGTCCAAGCCTCAGACATCCAAGATGACACCCATTGACGCCCTATGGAAGTTGCTCAGTGGTGATGTAGCGAAAAAGAGTTTTGATTTCCACATTTCCACATGCGGGTCCCTGCACAGGGGCACTAGGGCTACTGTGCACATATACTAGTGGTTCCTCTACTCCCCCTCCCGCTCATCCATAATTCAGTTTCCAAGCTACTATCATGCTATTCAATTCAATTCAATTTTATCTGTATAGCACCAATCATAATCGGCAATTATCTCTAGGTCCTTCACAATTCAAGGCTGAGACCTCAAGACTATACAGAGAGTAAACCCAACAGAACCTCCAAGAGCAAATTTATATACTGTCTAGTCACACATGTGAAGTTGTTATGGATCTGAGGGGAATGTAGACAATAAATTAATTCTAGTGCTTTTATCATTTCATTTTATCATTTATTTTGTGACACTACATTAGAGTCTATTGGAGCAGTTGTTGTTTTCCCCACAAAAAGGGGCGTGGCCTTTGAAAAATAAGACACTGCTGGCCTGACGCATAGAAACCTCATTAAGATATGGATTTTTATTTATATACCCTGTGCCACAGAATCCATACTCTGTGCATTTTTGTCTCATGTGAAGGGTTTAAAAATGTGGATCTGACTTGACAGGCAAAATCTATATCCATCACACAAGGGCAGAGAAAGTCTCAGTTTTCAAAAGGTAGAGGCTACAGAAGCACTGCCACGAGGAACAACACACAGAAACACAACAACAGCCTGCCATTCATCAAATGCCAATGCTTCAGGTGCAGAAAAAATGTGGATTTTAAAGATTGGAATAAAATAAAATGCTGCTGGTTTGTGTGCCTTAAGGAAGGAGCACTAAAACACTGCAGATGAATTCTCATTTGTGGAAGAGGACAAAGACAGAATCTCTATCATCTGAGAAATAAGCACATTTCCAGTATTTTAGTCTGAGTTGAAACACCTTTTGTAATTAAAATTTGTTTTCATTTACGGATTTGGCTGCACATCTGAGATTTCACACAGGAATAGCTAAAAAAAGGTTATCAACTTAGAACGAGATCTTCTGGAGACAAAGGGCCTCTGAGACTCAACATGTACTCAACTGATAATTACAAAATGCTCTTGAGTGACTTTAATCAAATAACTCCAAAATACGTGTAAATTAGAACAGACCGGCAGTGCAAATTTGTCAAAGATAATTAAATGTCAGTATTTAATCTGAAATAGGCATCCTGGATGAGACAGAGGACAAAATGAAGCAACAGAGTTCATAAAAATAAAATTAGCTGGCATTAAAAACAACAATGAAAATGACCATTCTTTGCAAATGTATTATTATCATTTTGACAACAGAAGGGATCAGTATGATCTTTTATGTCAGTCTTGTTTTTTATGTCTTTTTTGGTCTTCTATATGTATCTTTGTGTTCACTTAAATGCCATTTTGGTCTTTTTTTGCATCCTTTTTTACATTCATCTTTTTGTGTCTTTGTACATCTATTTTCATCTTTTTGCATCTTTAACAGTTTGTTTTTACCATTTCCATTGCCAAAAGGGATACAAAACTTCACATTTTCATCTTTTACATCATTTTAACATGTTTAATGTCCTTTTTTGGTCTTTTTTCCTTATTTCTATACTTCTGTTGCTTTCATCATTTTCATCCTGTTACATCTTTTATGAATTATTCAAAGCCACAACCAGCCATCTGGTTACTTCAGCTTTCACTAAGGACTAGAAATTAACCATTAACCAACATAAAACATATAATGACTTGACATGTTACATTTACTGGTACTGATTGAGATGAAATTTTGATGACGATTTCAACATTTTTGAAGATTTCACCTGGCTCTGCCAGTAATGATGAATCCTCTCTTGATCACAGTAGAATTCTTAAAAAGCAGATGACATAAGACTTCTACACCTGTTTCCATTATTATTTATACGGAACACGTTCAGCTCCTTTCTCTCTTTGAGTCAAAACAGTCTGTCCTGATGCTTCCAGCTCAGTCTGTTTCATGTCCAGCCTGTATGTTTTCCTGACCCACAGTGATCAGGCGATATGCCGCCACTACTGTCTATTCAGGCAAAATTAGTTTTCTAATTTACGTTGTGATGCTGTCAATTTTCTACAGTGATTTTGCATAGGCAGGAGCTATTGTCGCTGGTCTGGATTTGATGGATACTGAATATGACTGGCTCAATTTCTAGTCTCACATGGATCATATGCAACTTTTTCAGCAAGAAACTGCAACTTCTTTTTTTGTACGTTTTCTAATTTCACTTATACAGTAGTTTTATTTACCTCACTGAAACTCACTTGCAAGCCAATATAAAGCACTGGGTTATTGTATGTGTCAAATGTAATAATATTCTCACCAGAAAAACATCTGTAGACATTAAAATGCTGAACATAATTACTTTTGACAGCTGTAACTGTCAGTCCAAATTGCCAGTTGTGGAAGAATACCAAGACCTTCATTCCATTAACAATAAATACAATTTTCTGAAGTTGTGAGTGACGGGGATCTGATAATAGAAATACAATGATATTCATAATTATGTGTCATTAGCATATAATAACTTACAATTCACACACATTGTTTTTTGTCACCTTTGTTTTTTGTCACCAATGAGACTTTTTTTTTCCATTTTCAAACCCTTTTTCTTTCTAACCATCGAAGCCCACCATTTGTCTACAATAGCTCAGAATAAACTGACTCTCCCTCTCTTTTTTTCCAATTTATTAAGTAGAAGTGGCAAGCTGGGTATTGTTTTCGTCCTTGTGTGTGTGTCTGTGTGTATCTGCAGGATAACTCGAGAATGCCTGGTCAGATCTTCACCAAACTTGGTGAGAATATCACTTGAATGGATATCTCAAGATCAGTCACTTTTCAGGCCTATAGGTCAAAGATTATGGCCAAGGTCAATGAAAATGTCTCTGTGTGTCCACAGGATAATTTGAGAATGTCCCAAACTTGGGAATACTACACTGCTTGATATCTCACATCTGGGGTGGATAGGTCATGATCAAAGTCAAGATGCCTTTGAAAACACATTTTCTCTCAAATCTCGACAACCATCCATGCTACAGAAGTGATCTTGGTCTCAAAATATTATAAAATCCTCCTGAAGTCATAGTATGACTTTATATCCACAATAAATGTTTGATGATATCCCAGCAAACAACTGAAATACAGAACTAACATTAACCACAAAATAACTGCAAAATTATTTGATATCATCCGATTGAAGTAAAAGTATGATGTGGCCAAATAAAGTAATAAAATGACTTCAGATGTGGATCATTCAAGATAATTACTGCCTCTCCCTGTGCACATGCGCTGGATATGCATCGGCTTCTGAAGACTTTCATTTTTTGTTGTGACGTATTTGGGGATTTTATATTATGCTATGTTATGCTGTGTTATGATGTGTTATGTTGCATTATGTTATATGTTATGCTATTATATTGAATTATGTAGTGTTATATAATTTTTGTCACATCAAGTCATGTTTTGTTGCATTATGCTATCATATGTTATATTATGTTTTGTTATGTCATTTTCTTATGTTATGATGTTAGATTTATTTTGTGTTGTGTAATGTGATGTTACATTGTGTTAGATTGTTCCACCTTATGTTATATTCTTTTATATTGTGTGATGTGATGCTATGTTTTGTTATGTTACATTATGTGATGCTGTCCTGTGATGGTATGTGTTCTATGTTATTATAGGATGTTGTGTCATGTTATGTTTTCTTGTCTTATGTCATGTTACACTGCATTATGTTACATCGTATTGTGTTGTGTTCAGTTGTGTTGCATTATGTTATGTTGTGTTGCATTATGTTACGTTGTCTTATGTTATATTGTGACACGATAGCCTATTTATGTGCTCTTATGTTGTTATATTTTCATGTTATGCTAATGCTATTACATTACATTTACTTCATACAAATCATACTCTCTTCCCATAATACCAGCATAATTTCACTATTCAAAGTTTGTCACTTGCAGCTTCTCTATGTATTCAGTCCAACTTTAAAGTGCTGAAAGTGTTTTATAAAGAGCTGCTGATTAATGTTCAGGTTTTTGAAAAGTGCCTAAGCAGTGTGATTGATTCAAATTGTAAAATTCTATATTCAGTGAGACAAGCTTTGTGTTTAAGACAGCTGTATCCACTCTAGAATGAATGACATTATTAAAGAGCATTCTGGGAATGCTGTCCATGTTGCCATAGAAACACCAGACACTCCAGTGCTTTTTTACAGTTGTCATTGTAAACTTAAACATGAACTTAAAAATATCAAAAACTATGACTTTATCTGGTGCTTACAGGCACAATACAGGGCAATGAATAACTCACTGATAACCAAAATATATGTCATTTAAACATGAGTATACAGTAGATGTAAATAAATGATCAACATGTTTTTTTTTTTTTTTAAGAGTAGGTTCCAGCATAAAGGTGCATGACTGTCAAAATGGTTTAATGTGGATCATCTCTCAACCAAAAACCCTGAATGGACAAAACAAACTAGCAAGGGCTTTAATCATTTTTAGTGAGTACCACAGACCTTTAATGTGGCAGATATTTGACTCTTTATGGCAGAAATGTACAGATGTGCTGACTTCATTTTACTATAGCTGCTTTCCATTCCATCACTCTCCAGGGTTTGGTTTGTTCATCTTTCCCCCTTTACATGGCTTTCTGAGAAGCTGGCCCTCATTTATCAAACAAGTATATAACCGAAAACTGGATGTACTGTACACTCATGTTCACGCAAGGCTCAGCATTTATCAATCTGCTACGATATGATCAGATCTCATGGCAGCTCTGCGCTTGTGTAGACAAGTTTGAAGTCAGTGTGGTCATGAGGAGCAGCAGAATAAAGCCGCTTGCTATATTCTAATTGACATGCAAACATCTGCACTCACATTTTCATCAAATAAGAGTATGTTACCTTTGATAAAATGTATGATGATGAAATTGACTTTGTGTCATAATGAGAAAATGTTTAAAATGCACAGGACAGAATTACCAGATATTTGGCGTTATGATTCATTTTGTGTTCTGATTCTTTTCTGTTTTAACAAACTACGCTACAATTTTGAAGTGAGCAGTTAAATCCCACAAAAATCAGAATGTAGATGATGTACAACGTGAGATTAAATATTTCATATGTGCGTTTCAGGTTTTCTTTTCTCTCTTTCAATGTTGGCTGGTGATGGATGTGCACTACTGATCAACACATTTGGGTCTGTTTCTCCAAAACTTGTCAGAGTCCGGGTCAGTTGGTGTTGGCCACTGCAAACTAGACTCTGACAGGTCATGTTGGTCCGCCAACTGCCCTGTGAATTGCGGAAGTTCTTCTTCTTAGTTGTATTCCGTATCTCCATGTCATAAAATGAATGGCAGAAATAGAATAATTAGAGGCGTAACATGCAAAACAACAATTGTTTTCAGCTGGCGGATTTATCCAGGTGTAGCGTTTTGTACACCAAAATTGGCGAGATACAACTTTTTGATGAATCACTTGTGAGCGTTTATGCTTGACAAAGATGGGGATGAGGCGAGTTACACACAAGATTTTCAAGAGGCAAAACTAACAATTATTTCCTGTATCAATGCCAAAGCTTCGTGTAGCCCTGCAGCTCATCCTGTTCCAAGTCCTAATCTTGACTGCTATGGAGTGATGTGAACGTGATTGGGGCAACTCTTCTAATTCTGCCCACGTAGGAGACTGGGTAGTGTGTAAAACTTTTATTAATAGGGAAGCCTGTGCTGAATTGTCTTTGTGAAACTGAAAATCTAGATAGCATGTTGCATGAGAGACTATGGAAAAGCCAGACTTTCTCTGTTCGGGCAATACCTGTATCCATGTCAAATGGGTGCCTATGTTGCCATACCTATTTAGGAAACTTGCAGCTAGCTATATCCCATTTATTGTTATGGGAGAAGTGAATGTGCTTCGTACAGTACATTTCAACCAATTCTTTTGTTCTAATGTCACTTAAATAAATATGGGACCTATTTTTCACAGGCCTTGCAGACTTGCAAGAAAAATACCAGTTTATTTGTGGCCTGCTTCTATTCATTTCAACTCGAATTAATTCAGTTTAACTCAATTCATTTAAAGTCAGTCCAATTCAATTGTATTTGTATAGTGTCAATCATAATCCAAAATGATCTCTAGGCACTTAACAACTCAAGGCCAAAGTCACAAACTCTTGTGAGATCTACTACTTATACAAATCTCAACTGGAGGAAATAAAATAATTAATTATGGTAAAATGACGCTAATTATGAGTGAAACACTTCATCTCAGCTGTAAATGTAGGTATGAATTAGTAAAATTATCATATTAAGACCCTACAGTACTTTCATTCATCCACTCTCAACCCTTACAGCTCTGCCCAGGGAAGAGATTGGAACTGTGAACGATTTCTTCTCATTCCTGAATGGACGACCTTGGGCTGTATTCAGTTGATTGCAACTGCTGCTGCACCACTAGATTCCACTATTTATGACACATTGTGCCTTTGACTGTGTTATGTCATGGCCGAGAATGCAGTCGTTAATTATGCATTCGTGTGTTTAGTCATTTTTTCTCACATTTAAAGTTCAAGATGCTGAAACCACGGGGGGAAAACACCTTCCCTATGCAGCTCTCTCCTCTCAGTCCAAACCAAAAGATGAAACATAAAGACAGACAACATAACATTTGGTTTTTGGTTTCACACTGCTATGGAAATTCTTCTAAGCTCATGTGTCAAACCATGGACTAGAGAAGTGACAGATCTGAACAATAATAGATAATCAGAGTTGTTAATCACATATTTAATCCGTCCTATGTCCAAAAACACACATGAAAGTCCAAAATATCCTGTCATAGGGTAGATAGAAAATAAAGTACATGTTTGTTGTGTGTTAGTCATTTGTTCCTTTGTTCATTCATTTGATTGGTCTGGATGGTCGGTCATTTCATTGGTTGAGGCTGCAGGGGCATCTGTCTAACCAGTGAAGTTTCTTCATATTCCCTGTAGCATGTCCTTGGGTTAAAACAAGAAACTAACATGATTGTTGTTACCTTTCAGACATTTTAATTACAATATTCTAGAAGGTAATTATAAATTGTTCACTGATGCAAAATAAAAAATATCAAGCCCTAATTAACAATTCTACTTTGTACAAAACAGTGACTCAGGGTGTTAAATAGGAAATCAATACACACCAACTTACCAAAAAGAGAGCCAAACTATATACCCTCGTTTATCTCTGCAAAGACATTAATTGCTGCATGCTTTATATTGCAATAAATAGCAAAATACCTGCAGCACACAGATGATTCGTCACTGTACTGAGCTCACTCCATAAGCTGTAGACCATTTCCCAGCATTTTCTGCTACAAACTACCAATCAAGTCCTAAAACCTTCTGCTACAGAAAAAACATCTTTTCCTTACAGTTGGATCAAGGGATATTGTGTGGTTGCAACCACATCTCTCTGAACAATCATTCAGTAAAGAGTAGCAGTGCATTTCGAAGTGGGAGGTTTATACAGGAAGACCAACATCCTCTAAGCGAAGAGCTCCAGATGCCCCAGAGCTTCCCATTCCCTCATGGCCCGCTGATGTTTCATCAGCACTGCAGACAGGAGTACTGCCTCCCCGATGACCGAGGTAGACCACAACAATTCAGTGTAAGGTTTCTGGGTATTTACTAGAGCTTTTGTTTTGGGTCTGGAAATATTTTAAAGCAAGCCAAAAAACACTAAAATAATGGAGCTGTCAAAGGCAACATCTTTACAAATAAATCTCTCTGAACTCTCTTACCTGGTGACTTCAAAACTTACATTATCATCAAGAATTACTGCTACCCATGCAGATGGGGTCAAGGCATGGGAAGAGTGGTAGTGCCTTTTGTCTGTGTGTTCATCTGTCTGTCTGTGCCAGTGGTTATGGTTTGGAGACCATAGGTCAAAAGCCACATATTGACTGAGATAAAAATGTTTATTATGATAACATTTTTAGCATTGTATCTGTGTAGGTATCTCCTATCCTATAGGGTTGAGTTTCCTTGGAAATTTTTAACTATCAATCAAATTCAGAATTCTTCCAAAGCAAAGCTCCACTTTACAAGAAAAAGCCTCATTATGCAGATATGAATTGGTGGTGACAGTAAATGATGAGTGAAACAGAACTGCAGAGTAATTACAGAAGCAGAGT
>JAQQAE010015546.1:0-12017 GCA_029823295.1 Pseudamia nigra
GTCAGACTCAAGTTATTTCTGTGACCATTGTGGGTTTTTCTGTCATTTACAGAGGGTACCAACAATTTTATCCACATCTGTAAATAAAATGTCAATAAAATCAGAATGCAATGATCTGCAAATCTTATGAACCCAAATTTCATTCCCAATAAAACATAAACAATCAGATGTGGAAAATGAGACATTTTACCATTTTATGGAAAACATTAGGTCCTTTTGAATTTCACGGCAGCACCACATCAAAAAAGTTGGAACAGGGGCTACATCAGGCTGGAAAAGTAGCTGTCACAAATTAACACAACTGTAGGAGCATTTGGCAACTAAGTAGATTAACTGACACCATGTCAGTAACATCACTGTGTATAAAAGGAGCATTTTAGAGCGGTAGAGCCTCTCAGATGTAAAGATGGGCAGATGTTCATCAAGCTGACACAAACTGTGTCCAAAAATTGTGGAACAACTGCAGTAAAATGTTACTCAATGTAAAACTTCAAAGGCTGAAGATCCCACCATGTGCCATGAAATTCAAAAGTATCTAGTATTTTCCATTAAATGGTAAAATATCTCAGTTTCAACCTGTGATACAGTATGTGGTTTATGTTCTATCCGGAATAAAATATGTGTTTTATGAAATTCACAAATAAGTGCATGTTTTTTTAATTTACATTTTATTGATGTCCCAACATTTTTGGAATTGAGGTTTTACAACATGAAGAAAAATAAGTAGAAAAGTTATGAAAATGAACCAAACTGAACAAAAAAAAGCAATGAAATAATTAAGAAAATGACAAAAAAAAACCAAATAAGTAAAGTGAACAAAAATTCTGAATATATTCAAGATCAAAATGGAAATTATAATGAATCAAAATGGATACAAAAGACAGAACTCATAAAAAAATGAACAAAAAATGACAGAAACGAACCCGATGAACAAAAATGTCATTATTTATATAAATCAGGTTTTTTTTTTTTTTCATTTTAAGAAACCCTGTAGTCACCTCCTCATAAAATCTACACATGTGCCCTCAACATTTAAAAACTGACCCTGCAGGCCTGTTTTGTAAGAAATGTCCTAACAGTAAAGTCAATCCCTGATCACTATTATCACTGTAGAGAAATCACAGACAGTTTTACTTCCTTAAAAAGCATTTTCAGTGTTTTAATGTATGCAAGAGCTGGCTTAGATGCTTGGACTCTGAAAATGCTTAGACTCTGAAAATGTTCCCAGTCCCATTAAAACACAACACAGCAATATCTCATTCATAAATCCATTTGACGACTTACGCACGTCATATGATTGTGTATTATCCGGTAATGAATGAACCTGAGGGCATGGATTTCCAGTATGACAACATTTCCTTCTTAGAAGACACACAGTGCCATTTACCAAAGATTAGACTTACCAATGACTCTGGTATGCTCTTTCTCTTCCCGCCCTTCACATAGCTGCATGTGCACCACGCTGAAATCCCCACTATAACGATCAGAAGAGCTGCACCCAGGAGAAGCCATGGCAAGAGGGTCCAAGGATCAGCTAGAAAAGAAAACAGCCTCATCATAATCTGGTCAAGGGGAAAAAATGAACATTGCACATTCCATTAGTTTCCAAGCATAGACTTTATTTGGGTGCAAACGTATAATAGAGAACATGTTAAAATGTTTACCTCTGCAAAGGATTGTGTAATGCAACCAGTTTGTGTCGTGCCATTGTCTCATAATAAATCAAAAATACTGTGGTGGTTGATGGCCTACTCTCAACAAATAAGAAGTCATGAAACAGCAAATCCTCCACCCACATGACCTTGGCCTTTTTCCTTAAAGGTCACAGCATATTTGGAATCAGCACAGTCAATAACCTGGGGATATTGACATTTTCAACCTGACTACATAGCTACAAATGTACAAGTGCAATCATTTCAGATCCCACTGATCTTCAAGGTCAAAGTCAAGGTCAAGGTGATTTGATGATTTGGTGCCTTTGGCTATAGTAGTTTTGGTGCTATAGGTCAAAATAGTTTTTTGCAATTACATAAATCATTTCCTAACTAATGTGAGAATTAGGTGGTAGTTGCCATAGAAACACTTCCCTACCCTGACTACCCATATGCCAACTTTGGTTAGTTTGGGTCTTTGGACTTTGGCGATGTAGCGCCAAATGTTCGGACGGACACACAGGCGTATCTCCCCAACTTCATTTGGGAGGGATAGTAATGATATATTGTACCTTTTTCCCTGCAAGTTTTTGTTTACAAGCTGAACATCACCCGCGTTTATGCAGATTTGTCTCACCTGCTTTAGAAATTTGCTGGAGAATTTTAAATATCTTAAAAATGTTCTATATAGAATGTGAATGTTTAGTTAGAAATGTTTGCTGAGAACCAGCCACAAGATGTAACTTATTATCTCCACGTAGATAATGTGGAGGTATTTACACAAGTTTAGGGGGGGTAATTTGTTAATTTTAAGGATGTCTTAGACCCTGCAGGAGGTCCAGGGGCAGGACGTCACCAGATGCTAGAGGATAATAACAAACAGGGGTTATCTGCTCTGATGCGAACTGACAGAAAAATTTCAGCCCAGAAGTAAGGGACAGACTCTCATTCTTACTGGCGGAGACTGTCCGCTGATCAGCTGAATGACTGCTCTGATACATTATACTGTATGACTGTATTTTACACTTGTTCTTTTTAAATTAAATGCCTTACTTTGTATTATTGTAGGTCTGAGTTTTTCAACAGGGTGGTACTCTCCACAACCAAATTCAATTGAATGTGCATTGTATTAGCCTTATAGATCGAGTTGACTTGACCTGCTGCACCTGCCAGTACGTACAGAAAGTGCACAGCATCTATTTCACATGGTGTCAAACACTATGCAGACACAACACGGGCAAAGCAGCTGCTATTGTTATAGTTTCAATGAATTCAGGAAAAAAACTACTTGGTTAGGAAGACTTAGAAGTGCATTTTCAAGATGCACATCCATGTTGACCCGCTTGAGTTCAAATTTGGTGGCCCTAGATCTATTAGTGCCATTGTGATATGGTTTTATGACTCTATTACTTTTACCTTTGTCTCCATACACAGCCCTGGGTACTCCCAGTGTCAACTGTGTGCCAAGTTTGGTGAACCTAGTTTAATTTGTTTTTACATTAGAGCTTTTACGACTTTCCCCAGGGAGCTAACTCCAGGGAGATAGCTGCAGTTGCTTTCCCCAAGGTTAATCTGTATGCCAAGTTTGGTGAACCTAGCTTCATTTGCTTTCAAGTTAGACAACAGACAGACAGATGGATGAACAGCACTGACTTCCCCCACCCATGCCCTGACTCCACTGGTGTTGATAAAAGTGGTTGTGGAGGGGGTTAGACAGAAAAGACACAAAAACACAGCATGAAGCAGAGAAAATATATGAAGCATCTTCACAGTCTTGTTGTACTGCTATAACCACCTCAGCCACCCTTCTAAACATTTTCTACACTTATCAGGAGTCATCTTTCTGTTAACCATGCATACTGATAAAGTGAACCTTCTTTACCTATTGGCAAGTATAGCAGCCCCCTACTAGTCCATATCTGTGAGGCTTATAATGACTAAAAATGTCATTATTAGCCTGAATCTGTTTTTGTCTTCAACCTATCAACCCACTCCATTCAGTCACTCACTGTGTCACAGTTTTGGCTTCAGGGTGAAGCAGCAAGAGCCTTGTGCATTTCCTTGGTGTGAAGTCATGCTCCCTGGACAGTGACAGGTGTGGAGTTTGAGCGAGGCATTACCTGTCAGACTGTGACACACAGGTGCCCTAAAACTGCATGTGTCATGCAGTGGAATGCTCCACACCACCAGAGTTGTGAGCGTAGGGCTGTCAAAGTATTGAAATTTAAGTTAACATTTAATTGTCATCCAAATTGTTGTGATTTGCGATATTATTGTTTTATCTGTGAAGTCTACAAATAGTTTGATTCAGGGGTTGTCAACTTTTACAATCTAAGGAAAAAAGTGTCTAGAGCAGCAAAAAATATTCAAACTCTTCACGTACCACATGACATATGATACATGTTTTAGTTGGCAACATGCTAACACCAATTTGGTTGTTATTTCATTCTTTAAAGTTCATTTTGTCGATTTTTACGTAATTATTCTTTTGTTCATTTCTTTGACTATTTTTCCAATTTCGTTCAGTTAATAGATTATTTTGTTATTTTTTTCAGGTTATTTAGTTATGTTTCTGTTCATTTTTCATTTTTGTTGATTTATTCAATTATTTTATTCCATTCTGTGAATTTTGGTTCATTTAACAGATTTTTTTTTGCGAAATTTCAGTGATTTTTGTGGAATACTTTGCTTATTATTTTTATTTATTTTTCCTCATTTTCATATTTATATTTATTTACCTGACTATTTTGTCAATTATTTTGTCGAGCATATTGTGCATTTTGTTGAATGTTTTTTGTTCATTCATTTATTCATTGATATATGATTTTTGTCATTTTTGTTAATTATTTGTTCATGTTTCTGAAAAATAAAGATTGTGGTTCATAATTTTGCTTATTTTTTCTTACCTTCTTTTTTTATTTTATCCTTTAATTCAATATATTGTTTTATCTTGTTAATTTTCTTGCTGATTTTAGTCACTTTGTAGATTAATTGCATCAGTTTTGTCTTAATTTTTGTTCTTATGCTGTTCGTTTTGGTGGCTTTGCCCATTAGGAACCACTGGAGATGTGCTAAAGAGCGACATATGGCCCTGGAGCTGCAGGTTGCAGACCTCTGTTCTTATTACATTCTGAGATTTAACAACATAACATGACAGATATGACATGACTAAAATATGCAAACCTTATACAAAGTCAATTAAACTACTTAGTAGAGCCCCAAAAAGTTACATCTAAGAACATGGTGAATTATCACAAACACAAAATAATCACAATTGCCTCAAATAACTGCAATATGACTATTATGCAGTAGTCTTTGTATGTGTAAACATACTTGGCAATAAAAGAACATTCTGATTCTGATTCTGATTCTGTGGCAAGCATACAGCACATACACTTTATTTGTAAATGCTCACAACTTTTGATTGACATCTATGGGGTCAATGCATACCAGTATAAAAAGAACAGGAAATACAAAGGGAAATACTTTATCCCCAGGGCAAGGGAAAGGTAAGTTTCTGGGCATCATCCCATACTGTGAGACAAGGTCAGACATGTTTTAATTGAGTACAACTTCAGTATGATGTCATCGTTCACTCATCGTTCCTGTATGTACCAATAGGTTTCCAGAAGCAAGTTAAACAGACGTTAACGGACATATACACAGCAAACTGTAGAGGTGGTTCCCCTGCCATTTTTTAAAGCTGTGTGGACATTGTGAAACTGAAAATGTTTGGATAGGTGTGTATAAATCCATTCTGTCTGGTTATTTATTAACCAGATTTTACTGCAGAAAATAATACATAACAACACAGGAGGCACAGGTCACAGATGAACCAGTTTGGTGATGCTGCTTTTTTATTTCAATCGCAAACGAAGAAAAATAAGTGAGTATTTTTTTTAAGTCACTCTGGTCAATAATGGGGCGGTTGAATAAAGCAATAAGAATTTTAGAGCAGCTGACAGGCACATGGTGAAGTGGAATGGTTTATTGCTGACAATTTATTATAAAACCCAGCCTCATCATTAACTGTGCAATTGTTGAAGTCGTGTCCAGCTCTGTTAGCACTTATCTCTCCTCTTACGGGGCATCATTTTCACACTGACTATGCTACTAATGAGCCATTTTTGAACAGTTATCTTGGTGAGATGATCAATGCGCTGCGCTTTCAAAAATTGGGAGAGGATCTGACAGATAAGTGTGTGAGTGTTTTACTGTCAGCCACAACATGTGAATAAACATGTGTGATGATAACACATACACGAATCTCAGGCTACGACAAAAATCAAGGTGCAAGATATAATGCCATCCTTCCTGTTGGCCACTAGTGCTGCTACAAAATCATGGCAGTGCCAGAAATTGTATTTTTCATGAATTTGGTTGATATTTGTCAATTTAGTCTTTGATACTTTGTTCAAAAACTGCTTTTCAATATACCAGAAATATGTTTAAAATAAGTAACAAAATCTGAAGCAATAACTAATTTTAAGTCATGATTCTTTTATCGCTGTGGTCTGTGAGGAAAATGCTTCGGGTCACTGTTCTTACATTTCCATGGGACAAAGACACAGATGATGCTATAACAACAGACAATTTTGAATTTCTCTTACTGTGTGACATATGATTCCCTATGCTTTGTGCCATATTTTGTACTTTAAGCTCAAAATTGCACAGGATTTTAGAGGAAAAGCTGCAGTCAGTGTTCTTACCTGGCAGTGTGACGCAGAAGGATTCGGCTTCACTGCTGCTGCGTCCCCAGTCAAATCCAGGCTCATACATCACATAGCCACAGTACCTCTGATTGTTCCTTAAATTGACCACAAACTGACCTGTTGTGTTTTCAAGGTCCTGGAAAACAACAAAGTCACAAAGGATACAAAGATTACTACAGGCTGCACAGTCTGATCAGCAGATAAACGACAGAAAAATGTGCAATTGCGTAAATCCAGACTCACTTGACTAGCCCACAGTGGGTGTGTGATTTTTAAGTGGTAGTGGATTAACGTTTGAGAGGGCCCCCTTTTGCTGCTGTTGAATATTTTTTCTATGGAGACTCCGTTTGGTCCGAGGGGCAGGGCGACGTTAATGTACAAAGATGATGATGTTGTGTGTACGGACAAGGTGGGAGCACCAAGAACAGCTATGGAGAGGAAGATGAAGATGCAGAAAGAAGAGGAAAACAAGGAAATGAGACAATCTCTACATCACAAGATTAACACTAAGTACATATTTGAACACATTAATTTTTTAATATGTTATCGAAAAGGTGGTGGTTTTGTTTGAACACTGGAGGAGACATGTTTAGTTAGGAACCTCTGGAATCTCTTGGAAATTTTCAGAATTGAACATCAAGCATAAAATTTCATTCCATGTTTTGGTTGAATTGTGAACAGCTTAACCTGTGCAGGCATAAGTGTATAAGGGGAACAAAAATAATAAACTAAAATGTCAAGAAAATGAGCAAAATAAACAAGAAAATGAGCAAAGATGACCAAAACAATGAAAATGATTACATTTATAAACATGAAAATGAGCAAAATAAACAAGAAAATGAAAAAAATAAGCAAAACAATGAAAAAATGCAAAAAGTCTCCGGACGTATAAATAGGAAAATGAACAAGACAGACAATAACAGGAACAAAAATGGGCAAAACATTGAAAAAATACATAAATTAACCAAAAATTAGCAAAAAAGCAACAACATGAAGTAAAACGAGAAACATAAGAAATAAATGACACCAAAAAGCCAGATCATATTGACATACAGTAATACTGTATCTACATTGTTTACTGTATGCTAAATGACTCCAGATAATACTGTATTATTTTTATGCATTCTGCACCATAAATGTACAAAAGTAACACGTATCAGAATGGAGATTTAGTTTATAGTAACTTATTAGCAATGCATTAAATCAACAAAATGAACAAAAAAGTCACAAAATGAATAAAGAAATCCAAAAATGTCAATGCAAGTGAACTAAAGGATCAAGGAAATGTGCAAAAATGAACTGAACAATGACCAAAACTGCCATTATTTATTCAAGTCAAGGTTTTAGAGACTGGAATTGGAATGCACATTTTACTCATACTGAGGAGGACACACCTATCCCCGTCCCGTCTTAAATCTTCACCTATAATGTCATGACATGGATTACAGGGAACTCACTCTCGGTTCTGGGTTTAAAGGCGCTGGTGCGGCCCAGACAGCGACCGTTGGCAAACACTCGGGCGACGTAGCGGACGTCATGGTCCGACGGCGTCTCTACGGTCAGGTCACAGTGCAGCTCAGTTATGTTCTGACATCCATGTTTGAGCTGGAACGAGCCTGGATCACTGGAAGAAATATGAGAAAACGTGAACATCATGTGATACCAGCACCATACTGACTGCTGCCTTCAAAGTGGTATTTTGACCATTTTTGTTAATTTATCTGATGTTTTTTTTTTTTACATTGTTTTGGTAATTTTGTTGATTTTTATTGCTTATATTGTTCATTTTTTGACCTGTTTTGTTTTTTGTTCATTTCTGCTCACCTTTTTGATTATTTTGACCATTTTTGCTCACGTTCTTGTTTCTTTTGTTGACTTTTTGTTCAGTTTCTTGAATATACCGTACTTTTCATTTTTGTTAATTTTATTGATCTTTTTCTCCCTTTTTGCTCATTTTGTTATTTTGTAGTTTCTTTTGCTGCTGATTTTGTTTGTTTGTACAATTTGCTTCTACTTGTTCAGTTTTGTTAATCTCATTGATTATTTTGTTAATTTTTGCTCATTTCATTCAGATAATTTTGTACGTTTTTCCTCTTTGGTTTATTCATTATTTGATTGATTCATTTTATCAATTGTTTTATCAATTTAACTGATTATTTTTTCTTTTTAAATTCAACCTCTTTTTTTGTGAAATCCACTGCAGCACCGGGCAGACGATTAAAGTGTTTCAGACAAAGGTGACACAAACTTCAGTCTGTGTCTGTTTTAGAGGCTACCATCATTCTTTAAATGGGATTTTTTGTTTGTTTGGGGAGTAAAAAATACATTTCCAAATGCAACAATCCACATAAAATAACATTTTTATGACACAAGAATTAAGATTGAACACTGAACCAAAATATTAAATAAATTAAATGAACAAATGTATGAAAAATATAAACATAATAATCAAGAAGGTATCCCCAAATATCAACAAGATCCAAAAGTTATCAAAATAATCAAGACATCAAAATAATTACAAAATCATCACAACAAAATGTAAGAAAATCCAAAAATGAAGAGAAATAAACAAGAAAATAAGAAAAAAATTGAACAACATGATCCATAAAAAGGAACAAAAATGATTTGCACAAGATAATCAACAAATCTACACAAAATGAACCAAACGTGAGAAACAAATAAAACAACAATAATGAAGTAGAAGATAAAATCAATAAGGTACTCAAGGCAATGAAGAAAAAATAACAGCGATGAAATGATCAAGACAGTTCTGAAAAAGAGAAAAATGAACAACGCAATCCATAATGAGGAACAGCAATTATCAAAAATGCAAAATATGCAAGATGGTCAATAAAATATCCATTAAATATGGACAAATATGAGGAAAAACAACACGCAATATCCAAAATAATTTAAAAATATCAAAAATGGACATATGGTGGTGAAAAAAATAAAGAAATGGAGTAAAAATGTCCACAAACAGTAACAAAAATGAACACAATGTTGCTAAAGAAATGACAGGAAGTGGAAGTAAAGAGGTTGAGTGAATGGTTGTGGGTCTTACAGTCTGTACTGGACACTGTAAAGAACCTTCTGTGCAGGGGACTCGGGTTTGGCCTGAAACCAGCTGAGGGTGTTGTGGAAGTTTCTGGAGTTAAAAGACACATTTCCACTCACTGAACAGGCAACACCTGCAGGAAAAAAAAAAAAATACTAGATATCACTGTGAACGTCGTCATTATTAAATTTATTGAAATACAGTAGGTATCTGAGAATCATTGGAAACATCATATTTCTCTTTTAATCACATTGAATTAGATTACATTAGACATAACATAAGCTTACATTAAATAAAATTAAATTAGATATTACATTAGATTACACAACAATAGATTAGATTTGATTAGATTGGATTATGTTTGATTAGATTACTTAATATTGAATTAAAATGGAATAGGTTAGATTGATTCTTCATTTTTGTTTGACTTATTTTGCTTAGTTTTGATCATATTGCTGCTCATTTTGCTCCCATGTATTTATTTTGTTGCTCATCGTGCTTCTTTTAGTTCATTTTTTGGCCACTTTTTCACTATTATCACTTCTATTTTTCACTTTATTCACTTTTGTTTGATTTGTTGTACAGTTTGCTTTTTTTTATCATGTTGCTTAGTTCAATCCCCATAGTGCTCATTTTGTTGATTTTTGTGTTCTTGCTCCCTTTTGTTGCATGGTTTGGTCATTTTTATTTTGGTCAGTTTTGTTCATTTTTAAATTTATTTTCCTTAGTTTTGGTGTAAATTCTGCTTATTTTTTGATTATGCTGCTTATTTTGTGCACTTAATTGGTCATTTTGTTGATCTTTGTGTTTTGCTTTATTCCATTTTTCCATTTGTTGGTTCCTTTTTGTTTATTTTGTTGCTCATCTTGCTTATTTTCGTTCATGTTTTGGTCCGTGTTTTTACTTTTGCCCCTTTTGTGTCTTTTGTTAATTTTTACTGATTTTGCTTCTTATTTTGGTCGATTTTGTTTATAGTATTGCTCATTTTGTTCAGTTTTGTTCATTTTACTTTTCATTTTGCTGTTTTTAATGGATGTTTATTTTGTTCTGTTTTTTATTCTGATGCTCATTTTTATTATTTTCATTTATTTTTTTGTTCATTTCATTTCCATTTGGGCCCAGTTTTTCACTTTAGTCCCCTTTGTTGCTCATTTTGTATTTTTTTTTTTTAATATTTTTTATTGATGTTCATTTTTATTCATTTTGTTGCATATTTTGTTCAGTTTTTTACATTTTGCTTCTTCGGTTATTTATTTAGTTCACTGGATTGCTCATTTTGGTTCATTTTGATTTTCATTTTATTTGTTAAATTGATTTTATTGCATATTTTCTTCATGTTTGCTCATCACGTTGCTTATTTTGATAATTTCTTTTCATGTTGTTGCTCATGTATTTCTTATTTTCATTCTATTTCTTCTTATTTTATAAAACCGGGACGCCAGAATTGACATGGAGCATTTGTACAGGTTGCACAATGACACAGGTATTGTTACATCCATCCATACGATCCTGTGACACTGAATGACTCAACTATTGTTCTTTAATACTGTATTTAGGAAGAAAACCAAAAATCAAAAAATAACAGCTTTTTACTCACTGTAGCAGAGGCTCACTTGGCAGATGAGGAGGAAGGCCACACTCATAAACCTCATCTTCACTGGGTTTCAGCCCACAAAATAATCCAGTCACATAGATCGAAAATTTGAACTAAATGCAAATATAACGCAAGAGAACACAGTCCGGTCCAAAACCTCTGTCCAAAGTCCACAGGTTGAATTCAAGTGGGGTAGAGGAGGATTGAATTAGTGTCAGATTTCAGTGTATCCTCCAGCATGTCTCTCTGGTCTTGGGAAAGGAGCGTCTATGCTCAGGTGTGCAGGTGTACTTTGACATTTGTTATCACTTTGTTCCTGTTTGCCTGCTTACTGGATGTCCCGCCCACTTCCTTTCTCTCCGTCCTCCTTCTCGTCTTTCCCATCATGACTCAGAGTCTCTCTCTCTTGCTTGTCTGTCAAGTTTTTCTGGCGTTGACAATTTGCGGGAAAGCGTAACAGAAAGTAAAAGAACCCGACCACCGATGAGGGAAAGTGAGAATGTGCAATATGGACAATAATTTACAAAGAAATAAATAAATGAGCAAAAATGAATAAAATAATAAACACATTAAAAATTGATGAAAAATATGAAAAAATCAAGAAAAAAATAAATAAAACAATAAAGACAATTAACAGTGTGTGGGAAAATAAAAAATACAGCAAAACAATCACCAGAGATCAGCAAATAATAAAAAATAAAATGAAGAAAAGAAGAAAAATTAATAATATACAGCATGTAGCATGCATAAATGAATATATCATTATATACACTGCTTGGCCAAAAAAAAAAAAAGTTGCAACCTGGCTTTAACTAAGCAAATACAGTAAGAGCATCTCCAAACATGCAATGCAAAGGGAACTCAAGGGGTTGGGACTGAACAGCTGTGTAGCCTCAAGAAAACCACTAATCAGTGAGGCCAACTGGAAAAAAAGGCTTCAGTTTGCTAGGGAGCATAAAGATTGGACTCTGGAGCAATGGAAGAAGGTCATGTGGTCTGAT
>JAQQAE010015547.1:0-12016 GCA_029823295.1 Pseudamia nigra
CCCTGCCTTCACTCAAGTCAGCTGGGATAGGCTCCAGCACCCCCCCCCCCAACCCTCACGAGGATTAAGGGGTGGAAAATGGATGAATAATTATAATGCAACAATACTTTTACTTGAGTTTTTTTTTTTTCTGATTACACACCACTGATTATTTCTGGTGCTGCTGTACAGCTGCTTTCCACTGGATGGCAGTACGTACTTTGTTCTGGAGCTGTAACACTGTCTTGTTCTGCTTGGACAGTGGTTTCATGTAAAATCAGATGTAAACATGTGGTTTCATGTAAACAGATCAGATTTCTTATGATCTGTTGAACATAAAACTCATGATTCTAAATGCCATATATATATATATATATATATATACACACACTTTTTTTTTTTTTTTAGGGTTGACCACTTGGATGTCATTACTTATTTTGGCATATAGCTGATCCAGATTGGAAATTACACTTTTTGTCATCAGTAAACATGAATAAAATTTTTCAGTTGTGTCACATCTCTTCCCTGTGACTACAGTTCTAAGAAAACCCCACTACATCATGAAGAGTGTGCTGGATGTATAAACAGTCTTGGTGGAGGTTTGCCTTCTCTGAGTGTTTCAGTATGTTCAAACAAACTCAGAAGAACAAAAGATATAATGACATAAAGGAATAGATGTTGATTTTAATGAAAAAATTAAACAAATGTAGTGTTTTATATAAAGTTTCAAGACATTGTAAAAAACACCAGAGAGGACTTCGACTGTAGGTACAAACTGATCTTTTTTTCTTTTTAGATTTAAACATGATTTTATTTATTTATTTTGTTTGTTTATTTGAGCACCATAAACATAAAAAGTGATGTTGTTTTTTTTCTTTTTAAAAAAAAAACAAAAAACAACAACAATAGGAAAAGAAATTAACATGAATGCCCACTTGAAAGTCTTTAAAGCTACTAGATAACAAATACTTGGTCTGAAGCTGCAGCTAGTCATTTCAATGTTTTGACCTGTCCAAAAATAACATTGCAACTCCATTAATCCAGCAGTTGGAAGACACAATAAACTTTCCATGTAAATCAGACAAAAACACAACCTAGAGTAACAAGCAGTACCCACTCAATTTTCATTAACATGTGAGTACAATATATTTCCCTCAGGCGGCCTGCTTTAGCAGATTTGTGTCTTGCAAGATTATTGTTTCCTTTGGTGGCTTTTTGGACTTCCTCCCAGATCCCCTGTTTTTAAAATAGAAAATGCAAACATAATTAAATTCTTTTCCCATAAACTGTGTGTGTTTCAGTTATAATTTATATTTTTTTGTTTCTACAGTATAGATCTACAGTCCTGTTTACTGTCAATGTGCGATTTTGCTTCAGGGACACACATAGACGTAATAAAAACAACTCTGTTGCAGTAACACATTGTGTTTCCAGTCTCACCTGTCCTCAACATCTTCCATGGTGTCAGGAAGAGGTGAGCCAAGTGTTTCTGGAAGAAATATCGCAGCCACTCCACTGAGAATTGGAACTCCTCCATAAATGAAACCTGGCAGCCAAGGTATGTAATCCCCAGAGAGGAGCACCATCGGAGCTATCATGGCTCCGACACGAGCCATCATGGACGACCAGCCCATGCCATTCTGACTGATGGAGAAGAACATATGTTAAAGGAGACACTGTACCCATTTTAATAAGTTAATTTGATTCTTACATATGAATAGACAGGTGTATTTTAAATTTCAACTCAAATTCCACAGAGATCCATCTTCGTATCATGCTAGTAAAATCCTGGTTTTCAGCTAGGTATCAAATTCAGTCTGTGTGGCCCCTGTTGACTGCATCCTTTCCCTGTCTGTGCCATGGATTCCATCATGTGGACTCATATTGTAGGTTTATCATGTTAGGATGTCTTTGTTGTTCTGGTGGTCCAGAGGAAAGGATGGAGGACATAGTTGTGACATCACAAATATCCAGAAATCCAAATGTCTCATTTCAGGCTCAGTTATGTGCACAGTATAAATACATACAAATCAGAACCGAATGGCATCAACAGGCAAAAATTCAAATTTAGTGTGGCAAGAAGTGCTGAATGAAACTTGGTCTAAGTCACTAGATCTTATATTTTTTGCCCTAGATAGTTTAAAACATTTTAACTGCAAACACATCAAACTTGACAACGTACTATCAAGAAAATCTGGAATGTTTGTTCATACATTTCCTGTACTTTCTGATTCTATTGTGATTGAGAAATGCATGTGTGTGGTCATTAAAATCTGCAAAAACAAGCTGGCCTAAGCCTTTTGCACAGTACAGTGTGTCCTTTAAATCCAAATATAATAGAACACTTTGTTAAAGATAAATCCAAATATAATAGAACACTTTGTTAAAGATAAATCCAAATATAATAGAACACTTTGTTAAAGATAGGTTCATAGCATACGTACAGAATAAAATACACAGAAATGTAACTTGATTCAGTTATTGTTTGTTTTAAAAGATGCTTAAACATGGTATATTTGTTGCTGTGTCACCCCAGGAAAAGTGCCCTAATGTTTTCAGAGTTTATTAAGACAAATAAAAAGTTGATATCACCAGCAGTATTGGGAAAGCACTTAATCACTAAGAGAGGGCAGCAAATAAGGTCCACAAGTGCCAAAAGTAAAACAAAAGCAAGGTGTGCGTGATGTTATTCAGAAAATGATTAATTCAGACCACACAATTTGCCAGAACATAATAAGCTGAAATGCTGCAGACTGCCTGCTGCTGATTGTGGGGTCAAAAGACCCTCAAGAATGCCTCCAGTGTCTTGTTAAATGTACGTTTAGTTGTTTCAGTGGGTTTTGGTGGCATAGGCTACTTGTTACAAAACAGGAATAAGCAAGGAACAGGTCACTGAATTTACAAGCTCTCTCACTATTTAGTTGTCATGTGTTTGACAGTGAACGTGACTGGTTTACACAGTTAATCATTATTTGCCCCCGACCTACTCTGCAAATGACCACATATCTGCACAGTTAAGTGACCACACACCACCGAAAGTGTACTGCTGCAGAAAATATATGTCTGAAAAAGCTACAATAAGCCTTTTAAAGCAATTTAGCTGCCTCTAAGTCCTATCCTCTCATCACAGTTTAACATTTAATCAACCTGTAACTCACACCTGTAAATCAGCTGATATCATAACAAAAATATTACAGAAGTGAAGAATAATTACATACATGGATTAAAGGTGACATATAGCACCCATTTTTAACAGGTTAACGTTATGGTTTTCACACCTGTATCAAACTTTAGCATGTATTGCTTTTCCTGTCTGTATGATGGATACCATGTTGGTTACCATGTTGAGTTTTTGGCATAATAGCCCAGCACATGAGGATGGTTTTGGTGGTTTTGGTAGGTTTAGTAAATTTTGAAGCATATAAGTAAATCCCCGGAAATCCTTTACTTTAGTTGTGATTTTGTATATTCTACTTAAGCTCTCCATTTTGACTGTTATTTTGTTTAATTTTTTATTTGGATTTTTTTTGTTTTTGTTTTATGTTCTGTATTTTTATTGATAATTAAAAAGACAATGGAATTCACCAGTATTAAAAAAATCAAAAAATGAGTCAGACCTTGTTCTGAATAAGACTTACCGAATAACCGTTGGATACAGTTCTCCAGAGTACAGGTAACAGCAGTTAAAGGAGGCGGCCAGACAGCCTTTGCCGAGGACAGCAAGAGAGGTGCGTATGATCTGTTTATCTGCACATGAAAGAAGTAACTCAGCAAGGGCCAAGGTTTTATTTAACCAAAATAATGAACAAAACAATCACAAAATTGACAATAATTTACAAAATTACCAAGAAAATGGGTAATGATGGCCAAAGTAAGTAAGACAATGGACAATAATGGACAAAATTACCCAAAAAAAAGACAAAAAATGATAAAGTAACTAAAATAATGAACAAAAATGAATAAAGTAACCAAGATAATGGACAATAATGGACAAAATTACCAAGAAAATAGTTTATAATGAACAAAGTAATCAAAATAATGGGCAATAATGAACAAAGTAGCCAAGAAAATTGTCAATAATGAACAAATTAACCAAGATAATGGACAATAAGTAATCAGGAAAATGGACAATAATGAATAAAATAACCAAAAATAGACATGAATGAAGAGCAGTAAGGAAAAATGAACCAAGTTCAATAAAGGCAACTAAAGAAGTCTTCAGAATGACAAAATAATTGACAAAAAACAAAGGGAACTACACAACGAACAAAAGTTGAACAAAAGAAAAAAGGCATCCCAAAAGTGAGCAAAAATTAGAAGAACAATGAAAAAAAAACAACAGAGATAAGAACATGAACAAAAAACAGAACAAAACAATCCAACACTGAATAAAATAATCAAAAACATGAATAAGGAGCTAAATTATCTATGAGGAAGGGTTATTAGAGACCAACAACTTAAGATAATAAAAGAAAATGAAATAAATGTATAAAATAAAATAAAATAAAACATTTTACTGAAACATTTGTGTGTCAGACGTGCAGCCAGTGTGTTTCCATATACCATATGGTACCAGCAGGTTGATCAGGATAGTGATTCCAGCTATCATGAGAGCCCCACACTGCGATGACCTCCGTCCCACAAAACACATCGACACAGTCATGATAATCTTTGCAGGAATATCCACAGCTCCAAAGATCACTTGTATCAGGTAGATGTCTACTCCAAACTTCTGGAGATCCATAGTAAGACCATAGTAGGCAAAACTGGTCGACAGCCTAAATGAGTGTTTAAGTATACATGGTTAACGTGTATTTTTATCACAGGTGTCTCAAAAGTCACACATGTTCTTAACGTACCAGACAGCGCTCAAGCAAATTGTCATATTTCTCATGATACGTGTACGGAAAAGATCCAGGGTGGTATAAGTACTCTGAGAACAGGCCATTTCCTTCTTCATGGACTCCTGCAACATCTGCACATCAACACAGGCTTTCTCAGAAGAGTCATTTTATACATAAGTTAAAAATGGCAATAAGTTTAACAATCTCCTACTTTTATGTCAATTTTCTCCCCTTCTTCCTGGCGTCCATTAAATTTAGCAACACTTTTCAGATTCTTGATGGCCTGCTCACAGTTATTACTCAGGACAAGCCATCTCGATGATTCATGAAACCACCTGTATGAAGCATGTAGGCAGTTTATTAATAATGTTAATGACATCCCTTTGCTGTACTATTGCACAGCTGTTGGCTTGGGACCCAAAAACGGGTCACAGACTTGTTCTGAGTGGGTCATACTCTGAATAATTGGGTTATTGATTATGCTGATTCCATACATGCTGTGACCTTCAAGGAAAAAGGTCAAAGACTATTTCAGTGCTGTGGGTCCACCCCTCCAAACATTTGGCTCCAAAGGCCCTGGACCCAAAATAACCAAACTTGGCACCAAGTTATATGATAGATTCCAGCCGACCTCTTACTCAGCAAATGACCTTGAACTTGAATGCATTTCAGAGCAAGGGCTTGAAATCATTCCACTTTGACCTTTACATATACGTAGTTCTAGTTATGTAAGTTAAAAATGTCATATACCCCTGGGTTACTGACTATGCTGGTTCCAGATATGCTGTGACCTTCACTCAATTAGTTTTTCACAATTTTATGTATTTACCATTCTTGTTAAATGTCTAGATTGTTTTGTTCATGTGGTAGTTAAGTATTTGACTTTGTGTCCTGAATTTGAGCGGTTGATGAAAACGTGTTCATATTTATTCTAAATATATTAAAATTTATGTCTTGTTATAAAAAAAAACTACATTTACTTGGTATGAATTTGATTAAAGTGGGTCTCAACTTGATGGCTTTGGGTCAATAGGTGTTCTCAACTCATCTCCATCACTAAACCACTAAAAATAAATCTGTCAAACTATATATTTAAATAGTCTCACCATGAGTAGAGAAAGAAGACGTAGTAGGGTAATGACACAGCCAGCGTTAACCACCTCCAATCTCTGATGAAGTACGCTATGACAGCCAGGATCAGCTGTCCCGTCGTGTAACTGTAACCAGTGATTGTTCCAACCACAGTCCGGATACGCGTGGGGATCCATTCCACAACTTCAAAATAAATAAATGAAATGGAACAGTCCACCAGTGAGTCTTGATTTTCCTCTGGTCATTAGCCCTGTACTCAACCAGTACCACCAGAATTTGGTACAATGTCTAGTCCACAATAATTTCATTTTCTTATTTATTTTCAGTCATTTTGCATATTATTTCGTTCATTTTTGGTTAAAGATGAATGATTAAAGGTTCCACGGTATGAAAATCCACCTTTATTTTAAGTTTATATCTTCTGTTGTGCAAAATAAAAGTTGAGAAAATATGAGCATGCTCAGTACTCTCAGTTTTGAGAAATCTTTAAAACAACATGGACATCAATTTTTGATTTTGATTTGATTTGATTTTATTTGATTTGATTGCTAAAATACACTTTTCCACTTTATAAGCCAGTAATTCAATTCAAATTATACCCAATCTTTAGCCTTGTGTCTCAGTATGATCCCGGGTCAGCTTGGGAATAGCCTGTCGTTAGAGCCAGTCAGAGCATCAGATCAGTTAAAAACAGGCCCATGGAATAGCAAAGATAAAAATTTAATCAACACACTTTAACAGCCTAACAGAAGTCTCGAATAGATACATACATGTAAGTGTTACAGGTATAATTGTTAAGACATGGGACCTTTCACTAATTCACTTAAATGAATTTGTCAAGACATAATAGGAGCTTCTTTAATCATCTGCTATGTGTTGGGGTCTCGTTTTAAAATTAAAGAGTCTTTAAAATACAAACTGCCTCACATATCTCATTTCATAGGCAATTATTATATTTTGCTCAAATAGGCTTAGTTAATTTTGTGATAACAGAATGTCTTTTACATGGTTGCCTCTACTTGACCTTTAAATTCTAAGGTGCTGAGGCAGATGAAATGTGTATCGTTGCCTCTGTAACTAGCTCAAACTCTGACCTTGCAGTCCCAGGTCAGAGTTTCACCATGCAAGAAAGGAGATAACATTAGAGTTACTTGCAGGCATGACATGGGCTGTGGTGTGATGTGCTCAGCATGAAAAGCAGGAATTTATTCTGTTTGTGGGGTGCTCCTCTCCCAAAGCCTCAATTGCAACTGCTTGAATAAAGAAAATCTAACTTTGAAGAGTGTTTTGATTCACACCTGTGACTCATGGTAGTCAGTATAACTCAGGTTAAAATGATAGTCAAAGTGTGTATTATTCAAGAAAATGTAAGTGTATTTCTTTGAGTTTGAAGTTTTAAAGTGAATTTTCAAATCCATGAATTTCAGTCTGGATAAATTTTACCCATAGATATAATCGTCTATATTCATGCACTCCAGTTCAATTTAATTCACCAGGTGAATATTCAGTTGAAGATTAAAAACTGCTGTGGGCAAATTTGACCTGATGGCAATTCTAGAGTTAAATATTGTACATTATACTATTGCCTTACTCAGGGAGAAGGTGTTGAGTCCAAGGCCAGACAGGGCCATGCCACAGCCAAACCGGAACAGGCAGAAAAGATAGAAGGAAGTTGAGAAAGCAGTACATGTCCCTGAAACTGCCATCAGTAAGTGGGAAATGAGCAGGAGGATGCGGCGGCCGTATCTGAGGGAGAAGCAAATTCACATCAAATGAGGTCAATAAGGTCAGAATATATCACATTAGTCTTCCTGGTGGTGTGTTTATTCCAGATACAGAATGAGAATTACTTGAATTGTAACACTACTGCATAGACAGGTTTTTATTCTATGACATTAGGTGAGCCCTACGAAGCAGAGCAGACATATTTTTAGTGATGTTTAATTAAAGTGTGCTGATAAAATGATCACGTCACCTGTCCGAGAGCCCTCCAAAGACAAGCGCTCCAACGAGCACACCTCCCATATACACAGTTTGGCTCATTTGCTTCAGAGAGCGCAGATCACACACTAAGTGCCACTGACAAAAAAATGACACAATTATCCCCACAAGCAAAGAGAACAAATAAAGTCAGGAGTGTATGTGAAAGCAAGAGGGTTTACATCTGATATGATCGTGGAGGACATCTCTCTCGTATCATAGAACCATCCATCTGTGCATCCCTGCACATCAACATCAAAATCATCTATGGTGTTTCCTTGTTCCTCTATACTGGAGGTCCTGTTTTTAGCCAGGAGGTGCCACTGTGGAGCAGCATAACGCAGGCATCGCTCCGGCTTTCCCCTCTGGTCGAGTGGCACTGTGATCAGCAGCTTTTCCTCTGGGCTCAGCTGGATTTGAGACAGGTTTGTGTGTGGGCTGCAATAATGAGGAGGCACTGCAGCCACAAAGTTCTGCAGCAGGTTGTGGCTGGCCATCATGAGGACAGGTATACAGAGGAGGGTGACATGCAGTACCTGGAAGCGTCCTGTGCTGCCCACCTGCTCCAAAAGGTCACCAAAAGCCATGGCTTTTGCAAATGGAGGAGACTTAGTAGGTCCTGATGTCTTTATGCTCCTTTAGAATTCTTGTGTGAGCAAAAGATTGTTGTTCTAGTTAATAAACATTTCAAATATCCCTGTAAAATATTGCAAACAACACAAGAGGTACATTTTTTTGCATAAATCTGTGTGATACATCGATAGATGTTATGTTCAGTAGACTTACCTGGTGAATCAGTTGTCCCTCATTACATATTAAATGATAAATGTAAATGCTGGCTCACTACTTGAAGCACTATCGTTACAAATTAACACCTAATAATATCTATATGAATAAAATTTTCCTCAAAGACGTCCAAATAGGGTCCTTAAAAAATCAAAAAACTGCAAAAAGAAATTATGGTAGCCTTGAGTAGGAGCTTGTTGAAATGAGTAATCAGCTCTTGAATTCCAACCTGTGGCTTATTAGTGCAATGTAACCTCCTTAGGTACAAGCCGCTCATTCCTTGAACCCAGAGGTAGAATGCTGGGCCCTTGCACTGTTTCAGCCCAAGTGAGCTGTTACATCAAGAATGAGCAGAGTTTTCAACCCCCACTGTGAACTGTGAGACACAGTTACTGTCTTTTATTGGTTACTTAGTATGAATGACACAGTGATAAAGTATCTGTGTGCATGTTGTTTTAACCTGTGCACACATACATGTCTGAGAGGTCGACTGACAACAATAAAAGCAACAATTAACAAATGTTTACAGCAAGTCTCTCATGGTTAAACTAGGATTTGCATATTTCAGAGCTGCAGTAAGACCAATAAAACTTTATGATTAAAAAGATGGATTAAAAAATCATTAAAATAACAACAACAAACCCATAAGAAATGTAAATGAGTAAAATGCTTTTCAGTAGGTATTGAATTTGGGTAAAAAGTACAACATGTAACTCATTAGGCAAACAAACAGTGAGTATGTGTTGGACTTAAATTGCAAAACAAGCTTAGATATTTTAATCACTCATATGCTCACTGTGACCTTTTCTAATCTTCTGTCAGCTTGAAATTGACAGGGTGGACGTAAATCATTTTAATTTTCTTTTGATATCCTCTGTGATTGTGAAAGTCTCTTGCTTGCAGTTGTCTTTCCTTACAGTCTGGTGACTATTTTCACCTTCCTCACCGTTTTTGTACCAAACAGCCAGTTAGTGTTCATTGATGTTAGCCCTGCTGAGCCCATATCATTCTGTATGTCATACGAATGCATTGTCAGACTCTTTGTTTCTTCTACAGCTGTCAATAAGTGACCATGTGATAGTTCAAGTACTCACAGACTTCAATACAAAGTTAAATCACAATTATTTTTCCTCATCTTAGTTGGTTATGAAGATTTTTCATTTGATTGAAGTTAAGTGCATGTGCCTCAGAGCTTTTTCCTGGTTGTGTAGTCATGAGGAATGTGTGCCCTTGCATAAGGACCAGCATGAGGTGTCAGGCTGAATGAAGCTGCAGGTGCACCAAAGCAAAACAATAAACTCTGAGTTTTTTCAGCTGTGAGGCTCAACTTCAGAGATTGTCATGTTTTTCACTGTATTTTGTAGCTAAAAGAAGCCAAAATACATGAGGAGCTTTGGAAAATTAAAATTGTTCAAAGTTATGTGAAGCTTACTGCAGATGGCTGCATGCAATTTGAATGTGTTATTTGGCAAAGAAGGATAAAGTGTAAAACGAGGACAGATGAGGACATATAGAGGATGCACGAGGCTATATGTATACTGCAGTTTTACGCATGTCACGTTTTACAGAAGATGTTGGTACTTTACAGTCAGTAAGTAATTTCCAGAGGAAAGGACCAGAACTGTGTTCTAAAGCCTAAGATGTACATTGTAGTTTGAATAATTAACAGAAATATGACCAGAGAACATAATGTACACATACTGTTAAATTTAACTAAAACTGAAGTGGTAGTGTTATTATCATGGTTTGTTACAAGACATTTAGGGTGGCACTCCTATGAAATACTGTGGTTTGTAGTTTGTGTATCACAACATTATCATTTCATGACAGTCGGAAAGATGGATATATGTTAGGGAGAAGAGGAGAATGCTGTTCTGTAAATAATTAGATTGTATTTTAATACATGACTACAAATGTTACATAACAACAGACTGAAAAGTGTCCTATCCATCCTATTTGATTTCTAATCACTAAAAGAAGTGAACCTGCACCTGTAACCACACAGATGCATCATTTGTTCAATCGCCTATGATCACAAGGTGTCCACCAAAAAAGGCAGTCACTGAATCACAGAATTTTTAATGTTTTTCCAAAGTCCTTTCCTTCAGGTACTTGCACCACCTATCCCAAACGTTGACAGGATGGAGATATTCAAGTGGTCAATAATTGTGGCAAGTTTTACAGAAATTGGTTTGCCTACTGTCAATCACTCGCACATTTTGTTGTTACAAGCAGTAGCATTCTGTTTTCACAAGCAGTAGCGCCACTTAGCCAAAAAGTTGGTAGGTGTGAGATCTGATTGGTTCCAATAACTGTAGTAAATCTCAAGTAAACCAGTTTAAACAATTATGAGCTATTGCATCTTCCCTAAAGTATCAGTAGCGTGCCCTATCAAAAAGCACTGGTGCCACCTATCACAAAAGTTGATAGGAGGTACATTTTTAAGTCATCAATAACCATGATAATTTTCATGTAAATTAGTTCAGCCATTTTCAAGGCATTGCATTTTTTCTTTACAAGCAATTGTGCCCCCATCAAAAACAACTAGCGCCACTTATCTCAAAAGTTAACCCATCTTTACTTGGTCAATAAATTGTGGAAAGTTTTGACTAAACCGGTTTCGCCCACTTTCAACCACTTGCAATTTTCTTGTTCCAAGAAGTAGTGTCCCCTATTTCAGCATTAGTTGTGCCACCTATCCCAGATGTTGGTAAGTTTTAATTGGATTGTGGTCAATAACTACAGTGTAGCAAGTCCCAAGTAAATTGATGTTGAAAACTTTATTGCATCTGTTCTTGAGACAAGCAGCTGTGCCCCTTGTTGAAAATTAATAGTGCCACCTATCCCCCAAATTTACAGGATGGAGATCTTTAAGTCATCAATAAACACACCAAGTTTGAACTGAATCCGTTAAGACGATTTTAGTGATTGCATCTGTTCTTGAAACTAAGACCACTATGGTGCCCTTTGGTACAAATATTTACTTTTAAAAATGTGATGTAAATAAAATAATCACAAATTCTTCTTTTTAGCAATATTACTATCCACTGAAAAATGCAGATAGTGGTATCATAATTCTGCACTGGTGTCCATATACACTGGCCAAAAAATAGTCACCATCTGGATTTAACTAAGCAAAAACAGTAAGAACATTTCCACATGCGCAATGTGAAGGGAACTCAAGGGATTGTGACTGAACAGCTGTGTAGCCTCAAGAAAACAACTAATCAGTGAGGCTAACCAGGAATAAAAGGCTTTAATTTGCTAGGGAGCATAAAGATTGGACTCTGGAGCAATGGAAGAAGGTCATGTGGTCTGATGAGTCCAGATTTACC
>JAQQAE010015548.1:0-12015 GCA_029823295.1 Pseudamia nigra
TCACCCATTTACAAATCAGTGCTGGAGTCGTTGCCTAGCCAAGCTGCAGCACATTTCCTGGGCCACTCACACCCCCCCTCTCTGTCCCCATCCACAGAGTGTAACTACCAACGACCTCCCCCTCACACCCCTGCCAAATTTCCAGTCCAGTCGATGGAAGAAAAACCACACGCCTTGGATGGAGCAGGGTAATGTTTACCATTGGGTGGCATCATCTCGTCTTTTAACACTGTCTGTAAACATCTGGGACGGGAGGAGGCCAGTCGCCGGAGTTATAGGACAGGAATGCTGTCCCATTCTTGTCTGATGAGGGATTCGAGCTGCTCAACAGTTCTGGGCCTTCGTTTCCAGATTTTTTTGTTTCATCATGCGCCAGATGTATCTAGAATTAGTACAAACAATCTGTAATCTGTTTTCCAACTACTAACCTACATTCTAAACATCTAAGGTGACATTTAGCTTTTGTGAATTTTGTAGTTGATCTTCCTTTTACTCTCCACTCAGTCAGACTCGAATGAAACACATTATTTGATTACTTAAGCTGTAGTAATAGATACTACAATCTAAGACTGGAGGTGGGTAGTACACACGTGCATTTACCGGTACTCAGTTACATGCACTTGAGTTTTTTTTTAAGTACTAATAATAGTTGTTTTACAGAATGTGTTTTACTGTTACACAGTGACATTTGTGAGCAAAAAACCCTCTACTTTGTGAACGAGTCACATCATGCACCTGTCAACCCAAAACTTTAAATAGCAAGTAAACATCAAAATGAGCAAAAATGAATACAATTATGAAGTAAATCAACAAAGTGGATGAACTAAGCACAAAAATGAGCAACACGTGGTGAAATAAATTAACAAAAAGTAACAAAATAAGCATCAAATCCTTCAATACACAAATCTTCAGTGCATCCTCGTTGCTTTTTCTGGATGAATGACAGTAAATAGTGTTAAACGAGTATTTTTGTATTTGCCTGGTTCAATTCTGCATGTGTCACTTCATTCAGGACAATGGATAATGAATGCTAAATAAGCTGCTTGAATGTGATAATACATTATAGGCCACATTACAATGTTACTCACTAGTTGAAACACTTTTAAACCAAATACTTATTTTTAGGCATGGGAAGTTCATGGAGAACTGCTCATTCATGGTCTGTCTGGCTGGAAACAATGCAATCTTGGAATATGATATGAGATTAAAGTGTTAATCAGACTACATGTATAAATTACATTATCATGCTATTAAATACATGTGTGAGTCATGTCAGATAATGTTTAAATTAAACACCTTGGTGCAGTTTCTCACTGATGCTCTTGATGAGACACATGGACATTTAACAGGGGACACTGCCACCTAGTGCAGCAGCACAGCACAGACTGGAAGACGATGAAGAGGACAGCCTTTACCAAACCAGAGGGATGAGACCTAAAATGTCTCATAAGTTGTTCTACTGGATCACCAAATGACACAATGCTCTGATGTGCACATTGATCTGCTTATTTGGAATGGTGTAATGGGTCCTTATATTTGTTCACATATTTAAAACCTATCTTTGATATGAAATGTTCTGCTTCTTTATACATCAACTCCATTACATTCTTACTCATCAAAAAACAAACCTTTTTAAATCGCCCTCGTATATTTATTTGTTAGGTGAAACAATATTCACCTTCAGAAGTCCATCAACAGAGACATCCTACTTGAAGCAAATCCCTTTTACTTTAAAATTAAAAATACTACTGTACTTTTACTGGAGTAAATTTGAACCCTCAGGAGTTTATGCACTATTTTGGTTTTGTTTAAGGGATGTGATTTTTTTTTTCTAATTAAGAGGTGTTTTAGAGGCATTTAAGAGGTGCTTCACTGGTGTTTCACCTCAGTGGAAGACTCTTGTTGTGGCAGTTCATTTTATTATATCAGCTTTACGAGCATTTAAATGTACTGAGGGTAATAGTATGAAGTGAATAATATAGTTTTGTGCACTGAAAATGTTTAGGAACAGCTTGTAGAAATGTACCAAACTACAGCTCAGGTGAACACCAACCTTTCAAGGAGTCTACTCTATATGTAACGTAATTAATAATATACTGGACATTAACATTCTAAATCAAGTAGTTTAAGAATTCAAAAGCTCGATTTTTTTACTTAGATCACTTTTTCTTATTCTAGAATGTGCCAGTACAGGTTGCAGCAACTGACAGCTCTCTGGTTTAAATTTTTGCATATACACTGCTTTTCTTTTTTTGGATCTAATTTTGTGGAACCAGTTTAGGACTGATATAAGAGAAAAGTTTACTCCAGACAGGACCTCTGACACAGGAAATATGGAGCTTATCAACCAATCCCACTGGATCTGACTGCAGGCCTGGTGCCAAAGCCAAAGGCATCAGATTCAGGTACAAGTCTTTTCTACCAGCTGCACTGATGGGCAATGTGAATTCACTACCCAATAAAGTAGACAAGTTGGAAACACTGCTGAGGAGCCATAAGGTTCAAGAGGCCAGATTTTTTGTTTCTGAGGCCTGGCTGAAGCAACTGCCCACAGTCCTCTGCTAAAATGCCTGGATACACCATAGTATGGTTGGATAAAGATGCTGAAAAGATGAGCAGGTGCAAGACAGGGCTATTCATCCATTCCTCAAAGGGTCAAGACACTGCAGGTTCTTTCCAGCCTCCCACTAAAAGCAGGTGTTTTTACTGAACAACAATCACTGAAAAGGAATCCAGTAAACTCAGTTGTAGACTGGTTGGGATAAACAAGTACAGTATCTCAGCCCCTTGTGGGAGTGTTTGAATACCGTTGTAGATCCTCCATCTCCACCATCAGTCTGTTCCACACTACAGCTGGTGGCATACTGAAGACATCCTATTAATTTGGTCTTTCTTTATATGTGCTTGTCAATAAATGTCCTAATGGGATCAATAAAGTTTATTCAGTTGAATTTGTCATGTTCATATTTGACCAAGTATAAACTGAACTCTCCCAATCATTAAATTTACCATTTTAGTTGAACAACTCAAAATTTCACTTAATTCCTTTCCACTGACTGCTCTTCACTGAAAACACCTGCATCAGTGAATGTCTTGGCCCTTAGCAGCAGTGACTGTAGACCCTTGGTGTAAACTGTACAGTAGCTCTAGTAACAACTAGCTTTAATTAAACCAACACTGACTGGGTTACTCAAAACTGTAATAAACGTGAAGTTCAAGTGTGCAATGCTTGTGCCACATGCGTCATCCCTCTCAGATCGCCGGTGAAATAAAAAGTGCATCTTATTTCATTTTGAAAAATCAAAGGAGGAGAATCATCACTGAGTGACAGCACATTGTGACACTTAACATACAGTTCAGGTAGGATAAAAACATGACAAGAAGCGTGTGTACAAACAGTTTTATTTTGTGAGCACATTTTATGCCATGAACTCGTAGGGGATGGGCTCCAGCAGCTGGGGCACGTTCTTCTTTGTGCTGACAAAGTGAGCCTCACGAGGAGCAGCAGGCTGAAAACAAGAAATTGCCAAGCAATGAGTACTAAGCAAATTAAAGAATTAAAATGCATAATGTTGCAAAATGAAAAAATGCAATGGGCTCAAATTAAAATACAATGAATTTACGCACAGTATCATTTTTTCATTTGAAGCAAATTTTAAACTGTGATTTTATATTAGACTTGTTTAATACAATGTTGTCACAAACTTCTGTGTTGATAAAAGCAATGAGAGTTGTTCTACACCAGCCTGTACCTGGCGCTTGAGCTCCACCCAGGTACCCTTCTGCTTGGCCTCCAGCTTCCTGGCTTCATTCTCTTTAACGCGCTGCAGGAAACTGTCCCTGCTCTTCGAGTGCTTCACATGCTCAATGCGCACATTAATCCTCTTAGCCAGAATCTTACCCCTGTGTGCACCAGAAACAAAGACATTCACATCATTTATGTCTCCATATGCCTCTCTTTGTATAATGGTGAGTGCACGGTAGACAAATCCCCCTGCACTGTCTCCTCAATACAACCGCAGGTCAAACAGGAGTCTGACCTTTAGTGTTCAAGGACAAAATGCTTTTCCCCACATGAATGACCACTGAGGACATAAATAAAATCCTGGTGGCAAAGTGAAGATGGGGTCAGTGTATGTACACACAAAACCAAATTTTACATTCAGAAAACTCCAAAGATTGAAATAATACACATTCAAATACAATATATAGTGACAGAAATAAAAGACAATCTTAAAAATATATTATATCGCATTGAGGTCATAACATGACTTCAGCAGTCGTGCACCACTTATTTTCTTCAGCGTTGGCATCAGCACTAACCAACACTTATTCAATTAGTTCAGCAATTGATACCTTGACCGTGAATGAGTTTGTGCAATCCCAGTATCAATACATTTAATTCATAATCTTCAATTACTTATGAAATTTTGGTAAGGATCCACAAATTTCTCTGGAGAGCTCAAGGCCTTAATTAGTCAAATGCTGTTTAAGAAAAGGCTACTTTTCTACTTACTTGACCTGCTTATTGACAATGATGCCGACAGCATGTTGGGTTACGTTGTAGACTCGTCCCGTCTTGCCATGGTAGCACTTATGAGGCATACCTTTCTGAATGGTTCCTGTGCCCTACAGAGAATCACAGAGGACATAGTATGAATGTTAGTACCCAATAACTAAGTCACCTTTTAAACTGGGTCAGAAAACCATGGAGGGATTTATTCTTGGGCTCTGCATTAACCTCATCCTGCTCAAACAGTCTTACCTTGATGTCAACGATATCACCCTTCTTATAGATGCGCATGTACGTGGACAGGGGAATTGGGCCTGAAAAGTGAACAGCAAGTTAACTCATGTTATTCTGACCATGTTTAATGCCAGTGGGACAGCTGCCCTTTAATGCAGTACTCACCATGCTTGCGGAAAGGCCTGCTGAACATGTACCTCGTCCCCCTCCTCTTGCCTCTGGTGTTCGTCATGATGCCTGTTTACTAAAACAATAGGGTCAGGTCAGTTTTCCCCCTACATAGACAGCCATAACGCTAAGACACGCATCTTCTAACAAAACTACTCCAATATACGGATGGAACTAAAGTCGTACAGTGCAGTTTGGGGGATTTAATGTCAATCGTACTGGACGATACATCAGTATGAGGGCAAACATGCTAATGTGTCAGCAAGACAATGAACTGTATTAGCAAATATTCGAATTAAGTTACAGAAAATAACTAATATTGCAACACCTGTGTCACTACTATGTTCGTGTCAAGAGACTCATAATGGTTCATATCGTTTCACGGCCCACATGGAGAGACACGCTGCTGATCCGACTCCAACAACACGGATAATATCCATCTACTGGTCGAGTTTACGGAATATATCACCTCACTGAGGCGCGAATAGGACGTTGCGATTTCTACGACGAGTTCACTGTGCACGAATAATGTCAAAATAACGAAAAAACAGCGTTAAATAATGAGAAGCTCTTACCCCCGGTCTCAACAAGATGGCGGGTGCGGCGGAAAGAGAGAGCGAAGGACCCCAAACTCCGCCTTGTGAAAGTCAATTCAGGCAGGTCGCGATATTGCCTGAAGTAAAACAATGAGACAACCGTCAGCCTATCCAGTGCTATGGATGCTATGATCTAACAAATTAAAAAATAAATATACCTGTTAGAGCACTGGCTACTAAGCACAAGAAAGAGAGCGCCCTTCTATTATGATGTGTTTAGTTATTATTGTCACGAGACAGATTTTAATTCTTAGAAAATGGTCAGCTTTATATACATTTAACAGCATATGAGATTGAGCGACAACGTCATTAACAGTAAGAATATCCATGGACGTTCTTTGGTGCGTGCCGTACATTCACGAGAATATTTTGATTGTGCGCATGCGCCAAACTTGAGCAAAGGCCAACCTTTAACATCTTTGATTCCGTGAGGAGCTGTTGAATAGTTTTCGCGTTGCTCTGTGTGAGCGTCGTGAGTAAGTGTTCTTCAGAGGAAAGGGCGACGGGGCGAAACTCAGCCTAAAATGAGGTCATTCACTTTCCCGGCTGCTACAGAGCGAAAGCGGAAGTGCGAACACTGAACGCTCTTGTTTTCTTGTGCCAGGGACCTTCCGTCGCGAGCTCAGCGGTATAAACAGCAGAACCGATCGCCTGCCGTCACGAGGAGAGCCAGCCCAGTCTTGTCAGCGCGCGGCGGTGTAGTGGAAGATGGCGTTAGCCGAATGGAAATCCTAATGACAGTCTCAAAATTTGCCTCTTTTTGTACCATGGTGAGTGCACGGCAGTCTGCAATTTGCAGTAGTCAGATTATAGGGTGACACAGACACCGTTGCTGTTGTACCATTAGCCTTTTAAATCGAGAAATAATCAATAAAAGTACAAGCTGGTGTCTGTGCTAGCCAAGCAGTTTTCCGTCCAAAGCAAAGCAAGCAGCCACCCACTACCTGCTCCGCTCTGCTGTTTCCGAACGAGAGGAACTAGAATGGCATTCTTGTGCGATTCTTGACGCCTTAGATAATTAATATTTACCAAAGCTTCTATGAGCACAGTGACAGCGCACCTGCTGCAGCTGGGATTCACAGCTAACTGGCTAACGTTGAGGTGTCTGAAGCTAAACCACTGTCAGAGTTAGCTTGAGAACAGCTGGAACGCAGCTGGATTATAGATGACTTCTGATTATTAGACCATTAATCAGCGGGATTTGTGGGCGAACGTAACAGTATGAGGCTAAGTTTACGTGTTAGCCTTTGACAAGCTACCAAATATTATTAACACGGGCAATGACGACATGGTTTAACATTAGCTGCGCAGCTGTGGACCCGTTCCAGGTCCATGTACAGCCTGCACAGCGTGCTGCGGTCCGCAGATCGTCAACTGTTCTTACAATGTCGTAATAAATGGACATAAAACCCGACCGAGAAAGTTGCATGGACTTCCAAGAAACTCTGCGCTTGAATTCGGTTTCTTTCAATCCCTGCAGTTTTCTGTCATCCTACCCATTTTATTCCACATTTAAAAGATCCTTTGCAACAACGAAAGTCTTGCCAGAACAATTTTCCCGTCAATTTAAAATGATGCGCGCCTTTGGCATCGGTTTTAAACGGACATAAAAGGGTCAGGTGGTGTTGGCAAGGGAAATGCATAGTCTCCGAGTTTTAAAGCACCCATTAAGTTTTTAGTTCATCAAACAGCAAATGACCTTGAAAATCCCAGGCTTGGCTGTAGCTCACTGGTTTAGAAATGCTTTTGAATGTTATTTATGCCTGGGTCTGTGACAAATAATACCTGAACTTGTTGTAAGAGCATACTAGAATGTTACTTTTTTTTCCCCCACAGGGCGCCAATGCCTCTGCTCTGGAGAAAGAGATTGGATCTGAGCAGTTTCCGGTCAATGAGCACTATTTTGGCCTGGTTAATGTAAGTGAATTATACATTATCCCAATACAGTGTTTTCTATATACTGCACCTCGGTGTGACTCTTTTGCTATACATCCACCTATATGTTGACAATTTTCTTTCAGTTTGGAAACACCTGCTACTGTAACTCGGTGCTGCAGGCTCTCTACTTCTGCCGGCCGTTCCGGGAGAAGATCCTGGCATACCGTAGCCAGCCTCGGCGGAAGGAGAATCTGCTCACGTGCCTGGCGGACTTGTTCCACAGTATTGCCAACCAGAAGAGGAAAGTGGGCGTCATTCCACCCAAGAAGTTTATCACACGGCTACGTAAGGAGAATGGTAAGGAAATTAAAACAAACATCAGAACTGTGGGGTTAAGGTGGTCGCAGCCTAGAGTAATTCATTTCCTGTTTATGAGACATTATCCAGTAGTTGAAGAAAAATACTTGAGTGTGATTGTAACACCTGCTGTAAAATTCCTCATCAACGTCTAACTCCTGCAATGCTTAAAAAGAACATGACACCCGGGAGATCTTGACGTACCTGCTAAGCATGTAGAATAGCAGAGCTGCAAATCTAAATCTTTGCTCTCTTCTTCCTCAGAGCTGTTTGACAATTACATGCAGCAGGACGCCCACGAGTTCCTGAACTACCTGCTCAACACCATTGCAGATCTGCTGCAGGAAGAAAGGAAGCAGGAGAAGACCAATGGCCGCCTTGCCAACGGCACATTGGACTCTCAGAACAACAACAGCAATGCCACACCTGCTCCCACCTGGGTCCATGAGATCTTCCAAGGCACTCTCACCAATGAGACACGCTGCCTCACCTGTGAAACAGTAAGTGTTTGACACGATATGTAGTGACTGGTAAATGTTTTGAAACAGAATTGAAGTGTGTTTGCTGGAGAGCTGATTAGTTCCAGAAGAATGAAATTGCATAATATTAATAACCATATGGCAGTGATTGTATATTACAACTATAATTAAACTGTAGTTCATAAGGATCACTCTTTCAAGCAGATCAGACGATATAGAGGAGGCTGATGATTACTTCCAGCCTATTTATTTTTTAATTATAAAAATTATTTTTCTCTTCAGATAAGCAGCAAAGATGAGGACTTTCTGGACCTTTCTGTGGATGTAGAACAGAATACCTCCATCACACACTGCCTCAGGTAATGCAGTAGGGCAGAGGAAAATGCTTGTGTTTATAACTCATTTATTTCTAAATTGTAATGTACCAGTTTTTAAAAAAGGCAACTATTGACAACATGATTAGTACTGATACAGCTTTGTTCACTCTTTATTATTATCACGGTATTAATGGAACCATCCTAGAGATTCGGATGAACCCTTTTGTTGTTGTTTTATTTTTCATAAATAGAATTTTGTGTAAGACGCTCACTCCAGCATCTGATCTTTTGAAACTCCAACCAAAATTGATTTTCATATTTTGCTCTGTACTTCATCAACTTGCATAGGGGGAATGTATTATTTTTCTATCTCAGAATTCATTCATAGATGTGAGCCTCAAATATATTGACTGTTTCTTTTTCTGTGAAACCTCAGAGGTTTCAGTAACACAGAGACACTGTGCAGTGAGTACAAATACTACTGTGAAGAATGTAGAAGCAAGCAGGAGGCACACAAGAGGTTGGTGTTGGGGTTAGTTTCTCTTTTAGGAATTGTATGTGTATGTCCTGCAGTCTGACGCTAGTTTGTGATTGCAGAATGCGTGTAAAGAAGCTGCCAATGATTCTGGCTCTGCATTTGAAGCGCTTCAAATACATGGAGCAGCTGCAGCGCTACACCAAGCTGTCCTATCGCGTTGTCTTCCCCCTGGAGCTGCGTCTCTTCAACACTTCTGGAGATGCCACCAATCCTGAGAGGCTCTACGACCTGGTCGCTGTGGTGGTGCATTGTGGGAGGTGTGTAGGTGAACTCAGTAGAAATACAAAACCGTCTTTGTATTTCAGGTAGACAAGTCATTTCTCTGAAAACGAAATGCAGTGGAATCTGCCAGTATAGAATAAATGGCATTAGTCTCTGAATAATATAAACGCAGACCCTCATCTGTCGTTGTTCAGCTGTGGCGTTCCTCCTCTTCCAGTGCTAGATTTGATTCTGTGTAGGAGGGAGTTGTCTGTTGTTGTTGTTGTTAACACAGGGTGTTTCCCTGCTCTTTGCAAAGTGCATGCTTGAACAGGCTCCCGTTGTCCATGATTCACACTAGGAAAAATCTAATGAGGAAAATAAATAATAGTCAAATATATCTGGAGAGGAACATTGAAAGTGAATTGTAACTCCTACTGCATAATTTTCAAAATACCCATTGAAATGAATATGAAGGCTTGTTTTCCCTCTTCTAAGTTGAACTCATTTTTAGCTGAAATTTTCTTGAGCTTTTTTCAAGGCTGACAGAGGCATATGAGAAGACGGATTGCGTGATATGAGGCCGTGTCTTGGGGGTTTTGGTTATCACAATGTCATGATACTGCTGAACTCATACGATATGTTGTAATTATCTGCTTCCCTGGGTTGTATAAACGGATACCGTGTAGTGACTAGCATATCGGTGTTAATTTATGTTGCCGTGTTTGGGCTGAGTGTAATGTTTAACAACCAGGTTTTTGAAAAGTATTGATGTGAAAACTAAAATAGCTGTAATCTAACTCTTGGTGTCTGCTTTGGAGAGGTCAATATGTCAATAACCTGAGGTCTGTCTTGATTGCAGTCCTTTTAATTCTCAGTTGCACACTTTTGTGGGTAATGTAATTGTGAATTACAAAGCTTAATCTCTACTTTTCTTCTTTTTCAGTGGTCCTAACAGGGGTCACTACATTGCAATTGTGAAAAGTCATGACTTCTGGTTGCTGTTTGATGATGATATTGTAGAGGTGAGTATCTAATATTGGTGTTTATTTATATACAAGCCTGCATACTATTATCTCACCCCACGCTCTGTCGTCTGTTTCCTCTGCAGAAAATCGATGCACAGGCCATAGAGGAATTCTACGGCCTCACTTCTGAAATCTCCAAGAACTCTGAGTCGGGCTACATCCTCTTCTACCAGTCCAGAGACTGAAATGTTGTGCTGAGTTTTTTCACTACAGCAGCCGGGAGGAAAACTCTGATCCCTCCTCATGGGGAGCAGTGGACCATAAATGCACCACAGCACCCTGCATGGTGTGTCCTATGTGCTCACACTGCTGTAATTCAGACCTGTGCTTTTAGGCACTCCGTGCTGCAGCTCAGCCGTGGAAGTTTAACCCCCTTTCCCCCCTGAGTACCAGCTGTCCCTCCTCATCCCCTTCACTCTGGCTGGACACTGCTGCAGGGACTATGAGACAATAATGAATGAAAACTGTGTCGAGATTGTTTATAAACAGATGCTGAATGAGGGTTGTACAGATGTTAGTTGGTGTATGAGTGGTGTACTAGTTTTTGCCTTGGGTGTGGAATGAATGGATATTTAATAACTCATATGACATATTGGCCTGGTGTTTTCACCCCCACACTATTATTCTGCACTGGGTTTTACTTTGACTGGATCATTGTTTTTGATCATGGATGTAAAGAATGATGGGTTTGGGGGTGAGTATCCCCTCTGGGACAGACTGGGATGTGTATTTCTATAGTGTACAGAATGGTATTTGTATAAATATTACAAGAAGATAATATTATCATTGGAAAATGTTAGCCCTTAAGAAGATGTATTAACACTATGGTGCACTTTTGATACCGTTTTGTAGGTGTTGGCAAGTTTAATGTGAGGGTTTGCTTGAGAAGGCCTGTTGTAAAGCGATCATTTTCTGTTTTAAAGAAAAAGAAATAAAGCCCGTACAGACTGAGGCTGGGTGTGCTCTGTTTTCTGTGTCACTCAGGTGCGCACTGATGACTCATAGAAGCTCAACACTGCCCCTTAGCGGTGGTACCTGGAAGACCTACTTTCCTACTGCAACAGGAGTTATTTTTAATCCATTCAGACCCAAAAGGAAAGTGCTTTGGACAAACGCCCGCGATCATAGCCGATATAATTCTTGGTCAGGTACCTGTGGCCAGATATGTGCACAGGTCCGCCATCAGTCTGTCAGCAGCAGCAGAGGGGGAGGTGTGATTGGAGTCAATAAGTGCCGCAAGGATGGAGAGATGAGGCAGAGAAGATGGAGGACACGGGAGATGGAGAAAGAGATGAGGGGAGGAGGAGGAGGAGTAGGTTGGTGACACACATCAGGGTTGCTGTTAATAGCACAGACAGGACCAGAATAGCAGGGCGTCGCAGAAGGAAAGCGAGTCACCGCATCCAGCATCTTCTATCTGCAACAGGAGCCAGAGATCTAGAAATCATTAAACACAAGCAGACACTGGAGAGGTTTGTTTAGAGGAGCGTCACAGTTTGCGAAACACATGTTGTAGCATGTTCTGGACAGAGAGAAGCATCTTATAAAAACGTCCTCAAAAAATGAAAATACCTGGGCGCGCACACAAATACTGTCATGTTGCACCTGTCTGTGTCCTTGAGACAGCGCAGCGTCCAGACGTGAGGGTTTATTTTAACCTGAATTCAGCCACTCTGGCCCATTTGGGACTTCTCCATCATCTACCC
>JAQQAE010015549.1:0-12015 GCA_029823295.1 Pseudamia nigra
AGTGAATCGAAACACCCACAAACACACACCTACACCAGGTGACACAGAGGGAAGGGGCTGACAGGAGTCCTCACAATTTATATATACGGTATTTAAAAACAAGGGACAGTTGCAAAGCAGCTGCAGGTCAGTTGGATCTGTTGGCTGCTCTAGTGCTTTTTCATGACTTTTTAACCTGTAAATCCACAAAAGAGGAGATATAAGGTTTTGACATGAAAAGCTTCTGATTGAAGATTTCCATCCATCTGTCTTGAATCTCACATGACATTGTGCTGTAGGGCTAACAAGGAGTGCTCCCTCGGTAATGGTGAACCACAAACCCATTTCTTGTTGACGTTATTCCATTTTCCTTGCTGATACCCTGCAGAGCTGCCCTAGTAATAAATAATGGCACTACAAGGCAGTCGGATCAGGCTAAGACAAAGTGAAGACAACACAAAGGGAACTGCTTCACTCACTTTACTGCAACATTTTTAATACATTATATTTTTGGCTCAAGACCCAACAAAGAAATCTGCCTCCTCATTGGGATCCAAACTCAAAAATACAGATACAATATCATTTCTATGTTACTGTAATTTAAAACTTGTTATGTATAACATGAAAGATAATAAAAATTAATAAACTTGTTTTTTCAGTTTGATTTAATGCTCCATCACCAAAATGAAAAATGATAATGAACAAAATGTTGGAAAAACAAGTAATAGAAAAAAATAACATCATCATAAAATTGAAGAAAATACCCAGAAGTTACCATGAATAAAATTAATGAAAATGATCAGGAAAAATTGTCCAAATAATTAAGAAAATGAATAAAATAATAAAGACAATGTAAAAATAAATAAATAAATGAAATAAATCAATAAATCATGACTAAATAAATGAAAATGAATAAAATGATAAAGAAAAGAATGAAAAATTGACAAAATATTCTAGACCATTTGCAAACATTAAGAAAATAATCCACAAAATTAACACAAATCAAACAAAAGAAAGATTTTTTTAAATCACTAAAAATGAAATTGGTCACTTTAAATTGCCCCTAGGTATGAATGGTTGTCTGTCTCTATATGTGCCTCTGGTCCAGGTTGTCATTGTAAATGAGAAATGGTTCTCAACTGACTTACCTGGTTGAATAAAGGTTAAATAAAATAAATAAATAAATAACAACAAGACAGTGTAACAAAATAATAAAGAAAGAAAATTTTAAAAAGCAAGAAAATACGCAAAAATGGCCCAAATAATTAAGGAAAGTGGCAAAAATGAAGAAAATAATCCACAAATTTAACACAAATGAAACAATACATGAAATGAACAAAAACAAAGAAAGAATGAACAAAATAACTAAAACAGTGGAACATATGAGCAAAATAAACCACAAAAAGAAAGAATTAAGCAATAAAACCATCATAAACAGTCAAAATAATCAAGAAAATAAACAAAAATGGAGCAATAATCCACCAAAATGAACAAAATTGTCAAAATAATGAACCAGACCATGCATAAACATTAAAAAAACAATTCGGTAGTTCAATACAAAAGAACTTCAATACCTATATTTTTTAAGAAAGCAGCATTTCATCATTTCTCCATCAACGCTGAACCACTTTAATGGCTCTCCACAGTATCTTAACTCATTTGCTCCTATTACATTTCCCACCAAATGCACTGTATAATTGCACTGTAAATAATTGGGCAGAAATTGCTGCATTAGCATCCCGCAGAACTTTGTTGGCAGTCCCATGCGCTGATGCATAAAGCTGAAAAGGTCTCTTTTCAATCAGAGCTTACTCTGCATGAGGGCGGCCAGCACACTGTTCAGTGCTGCGTGGGCAAAACTAAGGAGGTAATTTACATCAGCAGACATGGTCCACTGAGCTGAAGATCTGTCTCATGGACAGCTTAGTCAACACGATCGATGGCTTTGAATCCAATTAATCAGCACAGGGCAATTAATAACCGTCCAATCAACATAAATCACATGCTCATTCTCATGCTTCAGTCACGCCTGTTATTCAGTTCAGCTGCATCTCCAATGACAGATATGACTTTGAGTGAGGTTTACAGGCGCAGAGCTGCAGCTCGGCAATAAGGCAAATATCTTTATGTTTTTAACTCAGTTGATAACCGTAATAATCACAATAAATGATGAATCATCATTTGTTTCAATTTTAAAGGCGTAAAACTGGAGAAACCAGACGGCTACTTATGGTGTTATGTTATTTAAATGACAAAAAATGATGCAAAAATGACAAAAAAATGCAAAAAAATATGTTGTAAAAATAAAATAAAAGTCAGACAGAAAAGGCCAGAAAATCAATGATAATATCAGCAAGATGAAACTAAAGTAACAATATCTGTAAAAATTATGTTAAAGACATAAAACAAGAATGACATAAACAATGCAAATGTGCTGCCAAGTGCCTGTATTGTTTATTGTTCTATCTCTACTCTTTTATTTTGTCTCCCCATGTCCACTAAACCCAACCAGTCGAGGCAGATGGCCGCCTACCCAGAGGCCCCCCCTCCCCAGCACCCTGAGGTTCTGTGGGATTTGCTCTCCACATCGTCTGTGAATTGTGAAGCGCATAGATATAACCCTGGATTATGATTAAATATAACTTGATTGAACTGAATTTAAGATGACAATTACAGAAAATAAGCAAAAAAGACACAAAAGGACATTAATGTAAAAGGCAAAAGAATGAAAAATCTGCAAAAATGACCTAAATGAAGAGAAGCAGCAACAAGACAAAAACAGAAATGATGGAAAATGACAAAAAAATCACATTTAAGAAGCACTGAGATAATAATGCACCTGTAGTTTTGATTTTATGACTTTACTACTTATTTTGCAACTTTAAACCTAAATAAATAAAATGTGTGCACTTTGAGTTCTTCAGCAATAAGATGAAAACAATAATAAATCCTTAAAGCAAAATTCATATTGGTATTAAATGTAAATGTCATAACATAAAAATGCTAGTGGCAAAGCTGGATATTAAGTGAGCCTCTGTGCACATTGTCATGTCATTTCAGTCACACTATGAACTTAGGTTAGTGACGGATGAAGCAGTCAAACAGAGTCAAAGCTATGTGTTGACATCACTAAAATTTAATGACCAATCTTATTGGGAGACTCTGCCGTATGTGTGGATGTGTTTTTGTGGAAAAATTGTCAAATGAAGTCACTGCAAGTTAAAAAATACCTTATATTTTTGTTGTTCATAAAATCAGTGTTCAATTAGTATTGAATTAAAGTTAAATTAACCCCCAGTCTTTTATGCTTTTTGTTGTGGCACAAAAGGGTGACTCTGGAGTCCAACAAATTCTCCATAGTCCCCCAATTTGTGGGGTCCGGGGTTTAAAAGGTCAACGTAACAACTGAATTGTATGTCAACAGCTCACTGTAGCATGGGAAGAATTCTGTCGCATGGACTCCCATCATAAAATGTTTCCCTTTCAATTTTTAAAGTACTAAATCTAAACTGCCTGTCCTAATTCACGCGAACTTGACAAAAATTCATGAAATAACAACAGGTACGCACTTGTCCATTTGTACCTCTATGTGTCTACTGGTTGAGCTGTGAAAAAAGAACACAGATACTTTCTCGTATATCTAAATTACACACAGATATAACAATAACTATTGCGTTATCGCTCAGCTGTATGTGGACCTGATGGTGATGACAGCAGGACACAGGACACACAGTCCCCTCACCTCTCCGTGGCGGTGCCGGGCCAGACTGCCATCTGCATCAAATTCCCTCAGCACATCTTTCACCTTCAAGCTGCAGTCTGTAAGCAAACACTCAGGTCACACAGAGAAATACACATGTACTTCACAAATCTGGATGTTTTTCTCATCACGACTGTGCCACTTCAATCTATTTGTAGGAGATGTAATGTACACAATTACATTGTGACCACGACTTTCTCTTTGAAAAAATGAAAAGCATGGATGCTTTATTTGAAAAGAATATGTGACAGACTGCAACCTCTTCTAGATATGAGAAACCATGAGCGAGTGTAAATGAGTGTGTGTGGGTGGAAGTGGAAGTGGAGGGGGGTGTTAAGCGCTGAGAAAGCTGCCTGCATGCTCGCCTATACTCACATTCAATGTACTGCTGTAGCTGGATAAAGTCGACAGGGTTCAGTTCCTTCACCTCTGGGTTTGTGGGGGTGGACATGGTGCCTGCTTCTGCACTAACTGCCTGCCTGTGCAAAGGCGAGAGAAACAGTGAGACATAGATGCAGAGAAAAGTGAAGGTGGGTGCACATTAGGCTGCTTCTATAACAGAAAATAAAAGCATGACTGGAAGCAAAAGATGGCTCCCTCCAACTCGGGCTGTAAAAATCCATGATTGTACGACGGGGGAATCATATTCAACGCTCACATTTTGACTGAAGCAGAACCAAGTCAGAGGAAAATACAGCACTGTGCAAAATATATCCACAGTCAACACAATTCTCTGAAAAGGTCCTTTCCTTCTTGGACAACACACTGACACCTTGTTTATATTTTTGATCTCCAGACTGACGTGCCATCGTAGTGAATATTTATACAGCCCAAGTTTTTAAACAATGTGTGTGGATAAAATATTTTCTCTGCATCCTTCAGTGTGTTTTATTTTTATTATTTTCAACATTGTATATTAATATGAATATATCCAAACTGTGCAAGAACGCATGTGTAATTACAATACTTTAGATTATCCAAAGTAGTCACATCTAGCTTTGATCACAGCTTTGCATTCTCTCTCTTGAGAATGTCCATTTTGGTGTAATATTAGAAAACAAACAACTTGAATTTCTTGTTAACAATATTATACTCATGACTAAATTTTATATATATGCTGTTGTTGCTAACCACCCCATCATCTGATGTTCTAAAAATGAAATCTTTGTTTGCAAATATATTAGAAAAGTCGATACAGCGGTGCCTCGGTGGTTCACCGGGCAGAGTGCATCCCACGGTTCAGGCCTAATCGCAGCAGCCTAGGTTTGAATCACACCCATGGCTCTTGCTGCATGTCACGCTCCACAGTCTTCTCCCATCTGTCTTTCTGTACCGTGTCTACCAAGTAAAAGCAAAAAGACAAAAATAAATCCTTAAAAAAAGTCACCCAACTCAAATCTAAATATAACATATGCTAGCCCCTTGTGTTTCCATCTTTATTCTCTACTTTTTGAAATTATTATTGGTACCTTATTATGTATTTAATATGTATATTTAACACATGGTTGCCAACGTACTGTACATGTTACACCCAGCAAAACAAAGACCGTCCTCCCATAAAGAGCACATCAAAAGTATTAAAAAGGCTAAAATACACTAAAAAATTTAAAAAGCTAAAAGACACTAAAATACCTTTAACGCCTAAAAGTCTTAAAAGCCTAAATACACTAAAAGCCTTAAAAGGCTAAAGCACACTAAAAGATTTTAAAAGCTAAAATACACTAAAAGACTGTAAAGAGCTAAAAGACAGTAAATGATTTTAAAAAGCTAAAAGACCTAAAAGGCTAAAATACACAAAAAGACAAAACATACTAAAAGATTAAACAAGCCTAAAAGATACTAAAAAAATTTAAAAGGCTAAAATACACAAATACTTAAAAAGCCAGAATACATTAAAAGGCTTAAACACACTAAAAGATTGAACAAAGCCAAAAGATCCTAAAAGACATAAAAAGGCTAAAAGTCTTAAAAGGCAAAAATACACAAATACTTAAAAAGCTAAAATAAATTAAAAGGCTTCAAACACACTAAAAGATTTAACAGGGCTAAAAGACACTAAAAGATTTTCAAAAGCTAAAATACACTAAAATACTTAAACCACACTATTTAACAAGGCAAAAAGACACTAAGGCTAAAATACATTACAAGCCTTTAAAGGGTGAAATACACAAAAAGACTTACAACATACTAAAAAAATTAAAAAGGCTAAAATGCACGAAAAGACTTAGAAGGTTAAAATAGAGTAAAAGACTTAAAAAAGCTTAAAGACACTAAAAACCTAAAACCACTTAAACGACACTAAGAAAGACACTCAAGGCCTTAAAAGCTAAAATACACTAAAAGACTTAAAAAGGCTAAAAGACATACAGTACAGTAGATACGCTAAAAGACCAACAATTCTCACAATTCTCATGCAGGACTGAAAGCCAAGCAGTAAAAGTGAATTTTAAAACAGGATTTAAGTGCCATGAGTGGGGCCATTCTGACATGGGTGGGTATCTCATTCCACAAGGGTTTTCTTTTTTTACCTTGCTTTACACATATCAACATCCAGGTAAATTGACTAAAATCAAAATTCCAAATGAATTACACAATATTAGTAACAATTACTGTGATATGACTTCTTCACTAAATGTGCAGCTCTAGTTTCATATAAATGGCACTGATACAGTTCAGTTTTTTCTGCATAATACACAGACTAGCCACTCTAAACTAGGTCTCACGAGCCAAAAATGATGTCAGGCTGAAGCTACCCATAATACCATGACTCTAGGGAATTTCTGAACCCAAAAACTTTTTCTATACTAACTGGCCCATTTCAGACAATGCAACAGTAGGTAGAGAAGATGAACTGTTTACTGTACTAATGAGAAGTGCAGTGACCAGTTAAAATGCAGACAATCATACAGTGAAGTTAAAAAAAATCCAGCTTGAGAAGGGACCTCCCCGTCGTACAGACGGAAGAGACTGAAATGTCACACAAGACTAAAAGTGCACAGGAAATTAAAGTATGAAACACAAAAGGGCATTGTAAACACAGCTATAATTAGACGGGTCTGTAGTTTTGAAATCACACACAGGTTTCACAGGTCAGTGCATTTTTTACCATCAAACATGCTGTTAAAACAAAGGAAGGAGAATCCCTAATGACAGGAAAACAAACAAATCTGTTATTCATTACACAGTCTGGACAAGGAACCAGGTCATGGAGCAGAGAGATTCCCCATCCTCACATCCTGTCCAGCACTGCTTTTGTCGATGCATGCCAAGGATGTACAGCAAAAAGAAATATACAGACTAACTGAGAATTATACAAAGGATGAAGCTGGGTGGGTGCGTTTTAATCAGTGGAGGGAAAAGTAAACAGAAATACTGTAGCTTGTCAAGGGAAAGTAATGTTACTTTATAATAAATGACTCAAGTAGACGTAGAAGTAAAAACCATTCCATAAAAATCTAGTCAAGTTGTAACTTGGTAATATGGAATTTATTTTACCCTCCTGCATTTTATACGAGTAAGAACAATGTAAAGGTCACATTAATTGTCAGTAATAAACTGTCAGATCCTGATGCAGGTAAATATAAAAATACATGATGTTAAATATTGTTTACATTGAAACATCAGGACCAAAACTTATTTTGTTAATTTTTTATGATTTACTTGATTGTTTCGATAATTTTTACTCAATGTCAAAACATCTTGATGATCCCCAAGACTTTTTGGGAAAATACTCTGTGGACTGACGAGACGAAAGTTGAACTGTTTGGAAGGTGTGTGTCCCATTACATCTGGTGTAAAAGTAACACAGCATTTCAGAAAAGGAACATCATACCAACAGTAAAATATGGTGGTAGTGTGATGGTCTGGGGCTGTTTTGCTGCTTCAGGAGCTGGAAGACTTGCTGTGGTAAATGGAACCACGAATTCTGCTGTCTTCCAAAAAATCCTGAAGGACAATGTCGGGCCATCTGTTGGTGACCTCAAGCTGAAGCGCACTTAGATTCTGCAGCAGGACAATGATCCAAAACACACCAGCCAATCCACTTCTGAATGGCTTAAGAAAAACAAAATGAAGACTTTGGACTGGCCTAGTCAAAGTCCTGACAGAATCCCATTAAGATGCTCTGGCATGAAAAACCCTCCAATGTGGCTGAATTACAACAATTCTGCAAAGGTGAGTGGGCCAAACTTCCTCCACAGCGCTGTAAAAGACTTATTGCCAGTTACTGTAGACGCTTGAGTGCAGTTGTTGCTGCTAAAGGTGGCCCAGCCAGTTATTAGGTTTAGGGGGCAAACGTCTTTTCACATAGAGCCATGTAGGTTTGGATTTTGTTTTTACCATTAAAAATAAAAACCTTTATTTAAAAACTACATTTTGTGTTTACTTGTGTTTTGCTTAACTTTATTATTTAAATTTGTTTGATGATCAGAAACATGTATGGGTAACAAATATACAAAATTAAGAAATCAGAAAGGGGGCAAGCACTTTTTCATAAAACTGTACTGTATATGGGTTCATTGGCAACAGGTCAGTAACATGACTGTGTATAATAGGAGCATTTTAGGTAGACAGAGCCTTTCAGATGTCAAGATGGGCAGAGGTTCCCCAATCTACAACAAAACAATTTCACAAAAATGTTCCTCAACAAAAAATTGCAAAGACTTTGAGGAGCCCAACATCTACAGTGTATAATATCCTCAAAAGATTCAGAGAATCAGGCTGAAGGTCAAAAGTGGATGCTCGTGATCTTCTGTTCTTGAGCACTGCATTAATAACAAACATTATTCTCTACTAGAAATCACTGCATGAGCTCAGGAACACTTTATTTACTTAGATTAGCTATATTTATGGACATACCAATGTTTTTGGATTTGGGGTTGCACATTTATATTGATGTACTGAAATATTTTGTTCATTTTTGTTGTTTATTTTTTTCATTTTTAATATAGTTTGTTTTGTTGATTGTTAATTTTGTGTTCATTTGTTTGGTCTCTTTTTTCTTTTCTTTTTATCCATTCTACTCCTACTCACTGTGGCAAAATGAGTAACGTTACATGTTCACAAATATCGTCTCAGTCCATTTATTTGAGAAATCATACTTAAATACATGTAACTGAGTAAATGTACGTACTTGAGTACTACCCTCCTCAGCTTATAATAAACATCCAATTGCAGGCGCACAGACGATTTCTGATTCAAGAATTCCAAATTAATTCTTTACTAAGAATAACATTTAAAGACTAATATTTTAGTTAAAGCATCATCAGTGATTTAACAAGTTTAGTCTACCAAATAAATCAGAAATACTTGGCTTTACTGCAAAACAGTTCAATGGAACAGTGGATTTTTAAAATGTTGCCTGAGTTCTGCATTCATCCATCACCAGAAAATGCATTAGTTTTCCATTTAAATTATACAGAACTACTATTAGGCATAATGCAGGCACGAAGCATACTTTAGAATTCACTCTGCACTTCACCTGCATCACTACAGAGCTATAATGGAGTTTTAAAAACAATAAGCCAAGAGTTTACAGTAGTCTTCTGTAGAACACAAGTGAAGCAAATTTAAATGGCCTCCTAATTGATTTTAATTCTCCTGTGTGTAAATGAAAGGAAACAGAAGTCTGATGGGGAAGTAAGAAAGATACATTTAAAAACTAGAAGTGCACTCGGATCAAAGGGCTCCCCAAGGCCAATAATCCACTCCTCTACCCAGCACGCAATATTACAACACAACAAACAAACTGCAAACTAATTCATACGATTTTGGCCTGGGTGTCAGTTGGTGTCACTTCATTCAAAGTTTTGTTGTATTTCATTGAGGCATTTATGTGTTTTAGCTTTTTCATGTATTTGCCGGAGTAGTGGTTTTTCCGTGAAGAACAAGGACTAGTCTCAATGGCACTGTCAGAGTTCACTCAAAGATATCTGGAGTCCAGCAAAGAGACTTATCCTCCCTCAGGTAGTTCAGAGGGTAAAAGGAAGTATTAGCCAGTCTGATTATGTTCTGCCAAGCGAATTCACTGTGATGCCCTCAGGCCGCTGTTAAAATGTACCCGTGAGAAGAACAACCCACACCTGCAAATCCTCTATTTCATCTGCTATCAGGCTACCGCATACTGACAGTAGTAATGGAATTCTTTGTCTACTAGGGCTGCACAGTTTCACAAAGTCAAACTGCAATTATAAACACATATCCAATAATTAGTTACTTGCTACCACATGCATTTGTAGTGTATTTGCCCGTTTAATAGGATTAAACTTGGCACATGGAAAGCCTGGGGAGGGGAAAGTGTTACTATGACAACCACCAGCCTATTTGCATATTAATTAGGTCATTACAAAACTGTATTTTGACCAAAGGGCAACGACCGGCGCTATTCAGTGAAGCCAATGCGGAAGTAACTTTACATTGTAATCCCACCGCTTGGCCACGGGGAACCGATCATCCGGCTCCTAGAAACTTTTTCCCATAGAGATACACTGGACTTCTATCTGAAAATACTCAGCAAATACATTTTTTTCATGGGTCATCATGGTCTCAAATGTTTTATTTGGACCTTCCAATAAGTAATGTGATGGTCCATCTTTAACTTTTTGCTTCGTTATTAAGATACTACAGCAAATAAACCAACAAATCACTGCTGTGCTGGGGTTTGATTGACATGTTGCTATAGCAGCAGCTCACTAGTGAAGTTGGATCATTTCAGACCTTTGTATCTTTTATGTATTCAATATGGACATAGTTATAGATGAGATACACTTGACTGCAGCTGTGGGTGTTTACACTAACAACACTGTAATAAGACATTGTTTGACACTGCATGGTGAAGTTTTCTTGCATCAGTAAGCTAGTGGCTAGTATTAGCTTCCCATGAGCCCCCTTGCATGAACGCTTTGCAAGCCCCGCTGCCGTTCATCCAAATATGGTTGCATCCTGTTTTTCGCTCAAATATGCCGTCAAGGAAATGACAACCTGATTGGCCCCAAACGGCCCTTAATGGGTGGCATCACAGTCACTTTGTCCAGTGATATATACAGTCTATGATTTTGACCCATAGCACCAAAACTACTATAGCTAGAAGCTAATCAGACTCCAAGACACCTGTCTCTCATCAAATGATCTTGACTTTGAAGATGAGTTGGGTCTGAAATTATTGCACCTTTGTACATTTCTACTTATGTGGTCAGGTTGAAAATGTCATATACTAATAACTGGATTATTGACTATGTGGATTGAAATATGCTGCAACCTTCAAGGAAAAAGGTCAAGGTCACAGTCATTGTCAAGGTTGTACATACCTCTGAACATTCAGCTCTGTATTTCCAAAGTCCCTGGACCCAAACCAACCACACTTGGCACATGGAGAGTCAGGGCAGGGAGAAAGGTTACTATGGCAACCACCATCAAATTTGCATATTAGTTAGCTATGCACTCAGATTGAAAATATCATATACCCCTGTCTTATTGAGTATGCTGATGCAAATAGGCTGTGACATATAAAAAAAGGTCAAGGTCATAATATTTTGTTGGACTCCCTTTAGCTTTGACTACGAAACACATTTGCTGTGGCATTGATTCAATAAGCTTCTGCAATGTCTCAACATTGCAGAAGCTGAATGCAACTCTGAACACGTCCAGAGTTGCATTCATTTTTTGCCAAGATCTTGAATTGATGATGGGAGAGGTGGACCACTGTGCAAAGTCTTCTCCAGCACATGAAAGGAAATGCTTTTACTTTCACTATTAAACATAGTCCTGAGTTCTACTGTTGTTATTTCTACAATTTGATTTCACCACACATTTAAGTGATTACCGGTCATGATCTTTCAAGATTTTTCCCAACCACATTTCTTCTTCGAAGATGATGGTTCCCCTCATCCTTATATCACTTGTTGCTAGCTGAAACATAATCACCCATGCAGAAATTATCCAATGGGAGCCTCATACCTATTGGCTTAGTTAAATCCAAGTGGTGACCTTTTTTTTGGACAAGTAGTGTATATAACTGGACAAGGTGTCTGTGACATCACCCTTTAGTTTCTGAAGGGCTGTTTTGAGGCCAACCAAGTTGTCACTTCCTGGACGGCATGTTGGAGCCAAAAACAGGATGTAACCATATTTGGATGAACGGCAGCGGAGCTTGCAAAGCGTTCACGCCAGGCGACTCATGGGAGAGCTAACATTAGCTGATACCTTACTGATGCAGTAAAACTTCACCACGCAGTGTCAAACAAAGTCATATCACAGTGTTGTTAGTGTAAACACTTACC
>JAQQAE010015550.1:0-12015 GCA_029823295.1 Pseudamia nigra
GATGGCAGGTATGGTTGTTACCGGTAATGTTTACATTTTAAATTGTCAGTGATACAGGTGCAGCAGATGCAGGTACAGAAGCCTAGAGGGCCCTCTCACGGCTGTCAGTGTGAAAACAACGAACACATGAAATATTTTCATAAATTAGTCACTCCTTTGTATATGTTGCATCCCCAGCCAGACTATGAAAAAAAGTGTGACGTGTAGTCCAGAAAATATGGTAACCAGTTTCATAACAGTATGTGATGGTTTTTGTTACTGCACTTGGAGACACATCCAAAGTTACTGTGATTTCTTGGATTAGCAATTGTCATTTTGTAATGAAATATAGCCATAATTTGTACAGTAGTTGTAGTAACACTAAGAGGGCTATTGACCCTCTTACCACCCTTTACTGCACAAGACAAGTCATAATCTAAAACAGACAAAGGAGGTAAGAAATGGTACAGATTAAACTACCCTGTGATGTGAACATTTTTCCCAGTGACCACTTTATTAATCTGATGAGAGAATGCCATAACTGTGCAAAGCTGTCATCAAAGCTAAATGTAGCTACTTTGGGTAATCTAAAATATAAAACATGATCAGAGATGTTCTTTCACACTTTGAATATCTTCAGTATTAATACACAATGTTGAGAATAATTAAAAAAATGAGAAACAACAGAAGGTGTGTCCAAACTTTTGACTGGCAGTGTACATTCACAAACTTTTCTCCTGTTTTTATCAATGACCCCTACCTCTCATTCACAAAGTGTCACATTATGCCCCTCCTCATTGTCCTGACCGTGCATGTAGCACATCTTATTTACAGCATGCTCTGCACTGGACCCCTCTGCAGTTGTTGCCCTCTCCCACTCCCCCGCAGCCTATTCTTTAACACGGGCCTTCCCTGCCCACCTATCTGTGACATTCTCGGCCAATGAGGGGTGGGTGCATGGTGAGCAAGCACCAATGAGGCCACTTTTTCATCTGTATAAAACTTTTCAGGACAGTTTGCCGGGTTGCACTTTCTGTCAGTCCAGGGCCCAGAGAGGAGAGCACCAGCCCAGAGAGAGGGGGTAGAGAGAGAGCAAGTGTGAACACAGGGGGTTGCCAGGTTTTAATCCCAAACCCACACATCAAGAAAGTGGTGGGTCACTCAGCTTTAGTTGTGTAATTGTTTTAGCTTCAGGCCAACTCACACTGACATGTTTATCTAAGCGTGCTTTTTATCTCTTTGTCTTCAAGCCTCTCCGTTTTAGCGAAGATGGAGAACGCACACAGCAAAGAAGCACCAGAGGTTCTGTCCTACTTTGGCGTCACTGAAGACACAGGCCTCTCCCCTGAGCAGGTTAAGAAGAACCTGGACAAGTATGGCTTCAACGGTGAGGAGAGAAATGGATGAGTGAGTTTAAAGAAAGTTTATTGGAAGGGGAGGAAGAATGCTGGAGAAAAACTGGAAACCACAGAAGCAGGGGCAGGATGAAACGAGACAGACAGAGACAGAGTGAGACAGATAGAATGGCTTTGTGTTTGATAATCTAATCAACGAAAACTGGCTGAGAGACACAATGAGGCAATAATATTTCTGGAGTAGGTTCATTAGAGTTTCAGGTTTCTAACAATAGCGTCTGGGTTTGGTTTAGATTGATGTTAATTACTTTTTAAATTAGTTTTGAGTAACATTCATCTTGGCTCTTGACACAGGAGCCAAAGAAAACATCTCTATCTATAAGGTCATTTTTACTTGCTGCCATAGCAAAAATTCAGTCCTCCTGTGTTTGATTCCTAAAACCAGACATCTAATCAAAATTCATGTTACTAAATATACCTACAATGATGAAGTAAAAAGCGCTGTATGGGTAATTTAAGTTTGGTTGTCTACACCATCTTGGACATAGCCTCTTTACTGAAAAAGACCTTTAGGAAAAAATATTTTAATTGCCTTGTCATCACGATAAATCACACTCAACCAGTGTGCAGGTCGACTTTATTTGGGGCAGTGCGCCTCATCTGCCAAGTGGATGTTGACAGAGTAGCATCAAACAGGAATCGCACGGTAATTAAGGTCACGATAAAGGTGAGGCCACTATATTTGAGCCGAAGTGGTCACAATCTGGCAACAGGACAAGTAGGTCTTAACAAACAGCTGCTCCTTAGCATTAATTAGTTACATAGTTCAGAGATGAGTGTCACAGAGCAGATGCAGCATAATTCATATGGAAATTGTTTACTGGGAAGTGAGGGTAGATGCATTTTTTTCTTCTATGTGATGTTTAGTTGAGTCATTTTAAGCGTGTGGTGTTAATGCTTTCCTCTTCTCCTCCACAGAGCTACCAGCAGAGGAAGGTGAGTCCACTTTAAACACCTGCTTTCCACCGATTCACATTTGCACTCATCTTTTAACTCATGCAACCCCCCCGGACACATCTGCTCTTCTCGCTTCCTACGATGACAAGTCACACTGTTGTTTGCTTTACACCTGTCACTGGCTCCTGGCGTGGTCCACAGGGATGCAATGGGCCTGAAGACTCACACTGACCTAAACTAATAATATGTGCACACTGTAAACACCTCAAGGAAACAGCTGAACTGCATCCATGTATTTTCTTTGACTGGGAAAAGCTGGATAATGTTTCCTCACAGTTGTCCAACAGCACACTTGAGGATAAACCTAACGGCTTTGCAGCTATTGGTTTTATTTCACAAAACCGTTCAGTCTAATATTTCAAATGGGCTTACATCCCTACTACTCCTCACATCTCGCAGTCAGATATTACTGTTCAACACATGGTGTTCAATACACTGGACAGGAACAGTGTGACATTAAATGTATACTAATTAAAACAAGGCAAAATAAATCATAAGACAGTGAATATTTTGACTGAAAATTAACAAAATAATCCAGATAAAGAAGAAACATATGAAGCGAAAGACACACAATAGTGAGGCAAATCAAAAAAGTTAATCAAATGAACAAAACTGTCAAAAAATGACAAAAAACCAACAATTTCAGAGGGGAATAAGCAATATTTGCAGCAAATGAAAAAAAACAGTCAAGAAAAGGAAACAGATTTGATGCAAAAAGAAGAAAAGTTAAAATAAAAATAAACACATTGAGAAGAAATCTAAACAAAATGAGCAAAACAATCAAGAAGTTCCAAAGAAAGGAACAAAACAGAAGAAAACTTGTCAAAATAATAAAGCAAATTAACCAAATTAGATGAAAAATGAAGAAAAATGAACAGAAATAAACCAGTCAAGAAAATGAAATGAACGAAAACAACCTAAAATCAAAGCTTTCAAGTTGCCCATTTAAGTCATATTTTATGCATAATCAGATAGTAATAAAACATAATTATCATTGTATTTCAATAAACCATTTTCAGCCACTACCTTGCTTCAAATATGTGACACTATTTTAAAGATTGTTTGGAAAGAATCATAATGTCATAACCCAAGTTTTCTATAATAATTCATGCGTGAAAGAGTTAAGAAAAATTAATCATCACTTACTAAACTGACTCATATTTATGAGTATGTCATGTGTGTTTTGTTTAATCAGGAAAGACCATCTGGGAGCTGGTGGTGGAACAGTTTGAGGACCTGTTGGTCAGGATCTTACTGCTGGCTGCCTGCATCTCTTTTGTGAGTTTGTTTACTTTGTCCTTTTGTGTGATGAAGCTCATTTTTATCTGTGATGTTCTCTGAGTGGTGATTAAGTAGCAATATACATGATACAGTGCAGTAGATTGTAGCAGACACAAGAAACTGATGTATGGAGTTTCTCTAAGAGTTTATTGTCACATTTCTGATTATTATTCCTGTAAAACGGCATTTCAAACGAGGCCTTGCTGTCATACTTTGCAAATCAAACTGGACTGATAAGTAACAAAAACAAAATACGAGAATATGGTCATAATTGTCAAAAGAAACCATGCAAAATGCTGACAACAATTGACAGGAAAGAAAATGGCATCTTTTCTCTTCACACACACAGTGTCAGACTCTCAACCCCAGAGGCGGGTAGAACTCAAGCACATTTATTGCTTTACATGTACTTGAAGATTTTTTAATGGCCTTCTGAGAGTAGTTCTTTTTCAGAATTTTACTCTTATTCAGTTACATTTGTGATGAAAAAAATGTACTTAATTGCATTTGGCCAAACCTCAATGAGTAGCACTGAACAAATGACCAAAGAACATGAATTAAATTTAAAACATTAACAAAATAATCAAGAGAATTAAAAAAAATATGGAAGAAAATAGTCAAGGAAATAATAAAATATGAAACATGACAAGCACTAATGAGCAAAATAATTAACAAAATAAGCACAAAAACAAGAAACTTCTTCTCTTAAGTTATATATGGCCACACACCCCAGAGTATTCCTCCAAATTATGCACTGCTACTTTGTCACCTCAACACTGCAGAAATGAACAAAATAAGCAAATGAACTAATGAAACTCATCAAAACAAGCAATCCAAAACAAAAATATAAACAAAATATTTTAAAAATTAACCCAATAAGAAGCAAAATTAGCAACAATCAGCAGGGTAACCAGGTAAATTAACTAAATTAACAATGTAACCAATGAAATAAACAGAGAAAGAACAAATAACTAACAAAATTATTTTAAAAATTAACCAAAAAAGCAATAAAATGAGTTGAATTGAACAATGTGACTAGGTCAATTAACTAAATGAACAATATAACAAAAAAATGAACAGAATAAGCAGCAAAATGAGCAGCAAAATGAGCAAAAATTAACAAAATACTCAAGCAAGCTGGCAAAAATGCACAAAATAACAGACAGAAATTAACACAATGAGCAACAAAATGGGCAATAATTAACTAAATATGTAAGCAAATAGACAAAAAATAGCAAAATAACCAACAAATCTGGGAGATATCATATATTTTATTTTACACTTTTTCATTACAATTAGTGGTGACTTTACATTGCTGTTACCCAAACGTGAAATAACCTGTTCAAACGCAGTATGCATTATAACTCACTTAGTAGTTAATGCGTTTTCTACTCTTACTCCCGTACTTCTGCTTGAGTACTGTTTCTGTTTACTCTACGCACCACCGGCAAATACAGCACGTACATCACTGGGTTATTAAATTACATTTGGACCCATGTCCTCACTCATTTACACAAGGAATCCCTGTCTCTCCCTCCTCCCTTCTCCAAAACAGTTTTGTGGAGAGAAAGCTGGACACATTGTCTTAATCCTCCATCTCTGCCCTCTGGCCTCTTTGTACAGCTGTCACGATGGCCTTAGAAGGCCTGACGGCTGTGTGTGTGTGTGTGTGGGGGGGGGGGGTTTGATAGAGAGAGAGATAAAGAGACAGAAAGAAAGCGAGTATGTACATCTGCGTGTGTGCACATATGCATGGCAGGAGCTTTATTTTAAGAAAGTCTCAAACCACGGTGAGAAACTGTATCCTTAGACAAAGGTCAGAGATGGAAGGAACGAGGGATGGCTTGCAGCAGGAGAGAGTGAGACACAGAGGAAGGGTGAGGGGGAATCAAGGATTGGGTTGCACAATGGCATTGTTTGTTACAATGACAAACGAGAGGAATAGATTCAGTCGTATATGGTTTCTAAAAGAGAGAACACTAAATACTGCAAATACACAGTCATCCTATTCATACACACTGGAATGTCGTACCACTGCAACGTGCTGACAGGCTCTGACTCTCATTCTGGAGATCGATTGTGTCTTTGAAGAGAAGCAGGGTGAAGACAGACTGGAGTGAGTGAGCAATAGGGGTTATTTTAGGAGAAGATGTGTGGTAGAAAACGGCACAGAGGCCGGATTACAATGATACAGAGTTAAAGATGGCGCGTCGCACTGGCACTTCTTCTTCTTCTCTCTTTCCCCTCTGTGCTCCACTGGCCTGCAGCTAATCTGTGTCAGTGTCAACACAAAGCCTTTCCGAAACAAGTCCTTTGTTAGTAACAAGGGACTCCTGCTCACAGGGGCACACACGTGTTAGCGAAGAGGTCCTGGAAAGCAGTCACATGTGAAGATGAGGAGGGAAGATTTCACTCAGAGACCGTGAGTGAATGCAAATGTCATCTGAGCCTGTAATGCTTAAGAACTGTCACATAAAGCTCATGCTGCAGCAGTAAGCGGCCCATAACCCTCAAATGGAACAATATCCATAAGGATTTATTATTTATTTTCCTTTAGGTTTTAGTATTTAAATCAATGCAGATGTTTTATGGGTTCAAGGACCAACTAATTACCATGATGTCCTGTCAATTAAGGAATAAATGTTTAGGATTTTACATACGCTTTATCAACAATTTCATCAGCAATTCCATTAATTAAAATGACCAATATCTGCCACTTTTGAAATAAATCTGTGCTTTTTGTTTCCCAGACTACAAAAGATGTGCTTTTTAGTTATCATAAATTGAATATATTTGGGGTTTGAACTGTATAATAAACAGGTATTTGGAGTGTTTCTTCTTATTTTACCTGTAAGTTTGAAACAATGTACAAACACCAGCATACACAACATTGTGTAAATCTGCAAAATTTCAATAATGATCATAAAGGTCCCCAAAACCCTACAACAGAACATTACCCATAAGGATTCATTTCTTGTCCCTGTAGGTATTTAATCAATGTTAATATATGGATTCAAGGATCAAATAGACAACATAATGTCTTGTCAACTAAGGAATAAAACCTTTGGCTTTCACATCCACGTTATCGTCAGGAGTCCACGAATGCATCACTAATATATTAACAAATGAGTAAATGTAACAAAGTGGTCAGCACCTTGTACTTTTTTGCCTCCTAGATTATAAAAGCTGTGTTTTTTAGTCATTATAAATTGAATATTTGGCAGTTGAACTCTATTATCAGGGAGTATTTTGGAGTATTTTTTCCTATTTTACTTGAAAGTTTGAAAAAATGTGCAAATAGCAAAGTGTAAATCTGCTAAATTTGGTCAAGATCATAAAAATCCCCCAAACTCTCACACATAGCAATACCTGTAAAGATTCAGGAAGTTTTTCCTCCCCCCGTCACACTTGTCTTGCTGTCAGTGGTTCTGTAGGGTTTACTCTCTGTATAGTCATGAGGTCTCCGTCTTGAATTGTGAAGTGCCTAGAGATAATCGACGATTATGATTGGCGCTTTACAAATAAAATTGAATTGAATTGAACTGAATTCATTATTGGTTATGTCAATGCTATATCAAACATTTTATCGCTCCTACGATAATGGAGGTGATGTCTTGTCAGCTATAAGGAATAAAAATGGGGGATTTTTACATAATATTATCAACAGCGACTGAACCTGCTTAATATCACACCATATTTCTAAAAATACTGGGGTTTTAGCTTCCCAGATGAGAAAAGGAATACTTTTCAGTCATTATAAATTAAATATCTTTAGGGTTTTAACTTGAATATTTGATCTCATGTTATCTGTTTGTGTGGAAAAATGTATAAAAGCCAGCTTTCTGTGTTTTTTCTCAGGTTCTAGCATGGTTTGAAGAAGGTGAGGAAACTGTCACTGCCTTCGTCGAGCCCTTTGTCATCCTTCTCATCCTCATTGCCAATGCTGTCGTTGGAGTGTGGCAGGTCAGCAGGCACACACACACACACAAACACATACACACATACACAGGAACAATTGCTCCCACAAGGACACATAGCTGCTCCTGAACGCTGTTTTACACACACCTAAATAGACTCTTATACTTAGTAACAGTCACACACAATAAATCAAACAGTGGACGGTTCAGGTCGCAGTCTGTGTCCTTTATGCGAGCACACACATCTTCCAGAGTTCAAGGGAAGCCAGAATGAGCAGCATGACATCAGTGAGAGGTGAAAAGGTGAAAGGTTAAGTCAAAAGGGTGAGGGGGAGCGAAGGGGAGGGAGACGACAGGCTGGGACGGGAACTGCCTTGAAGGCTCAAAATGCAGTCTGCTTCGTTACAATCCACACTGTGCAATCCACAGTAAAAATACAGTGGGATGATCAGGTTACCACACGCCAGGGGGTGTTGGTGTGTGTCTCTCTGTCTGTGGGGGTGTGTTTGTGTGTATGTGTGTGTGAAAGGGAGGTTCATATCATCCCTGCGGCAGTCATTTGGAAACTATGTACAAGGATTCACACATGGGGGGTACAGGGGAGAATGAACAGAGGGAGGGCGACTGGCATAAGTTGGGCTTTACACTTTGAGGCAGTCGGGGGTAGCCTTGGAAGGAGCTGCAGCACAAACATCAGTCTGCTGTACGTCTCTGATCAACCTGTTGTTCAGTCAGGGCAGAGACTCACCTTACACCGTCTGAGTGTCAGGGGCCACGTAATAAACGATATGTGTCCGACAAAAATGAAAAGTCAAGATTCAAAAGTGACTTTATTGTCATTTCACTCAGTATTTGTACTGTATATACAGAACAAAACAAAATATTGTTTCTCATCAGCTGCTGAAAAATTATAAAGAGTGACCAGAGTAAGACCGGAATAAAAGTGCAATCTAAAAGGACCAGGTACACAAATAAAACAAAAAATGCAGTTGTTATAACATTTAAATCTGGAATATAACACTTCCAGACATGATACAATAAACATTTAAAATAGAGCCAAAACAATCATTCATTCATTAGGCACACATTTAGCAGACAGTCTTACAAAAAGTGCTAATCTTAAGTACCAGGGGACACTTTATATGAAGCTCAGCTCTGTAACACATTACATCACATTATGAACATTATGTAATGTGTTGTGCATTTAGTGCTGGACAATAATACTTATGAGTAGTCATGATTAATACACTTTAATGCTTAATAATGCTTTATAACAATAATAATAAGTCAATATCAAGCCATGAAGTTAAAACGTAGGGACCTCTTTATTTTAATCAAACCAGCGAAAAACCATTCACACCAGTTTGTAATCACATAATGGCGTGGTAAACGGTGATTATCATGTGTTACAGAATGACTGTAGCATGTTAGAAATAGAATGCTAATACATGTTTATTTTTGCAGAAATTGTAAGTGGTCACCAAATATGAAGTGTTGACAAGTGACCTTATAACTCATTATTTGCCTTAAAATGATCATTGCCAGGCTGCCCAGTGGCTCGCCTGGTATTTCACACTCACATGGCTCAGGTCTAACCACAGCGGCCTGGGCTGGAGTCTGACCCATGGCCCCTCGCTGCATGTCACACCCCACGCTCCTTCCCCATCCTCCCTGTCTTTCTACTGTGTTTGTCCAATAAAAGCAAAAAGCCCAAAAATTCATTTTGAATGATATATATATATATATATATATAATTGCCAAATATAATGATGCTAATAGTACATATTTATGAATGCTTATAACTATATGAATGTCATGACGTGTTATATGTAATTAATAAATAATTACAGGTATTGGCACAATAATAACTTGTAATTATTTTTTATTAATCATGAATGATCTTAGGTGCTTAAACGAGGATTATACAGATCAGCAGGTGCCCTGTGATGCATTAGAGGTTTGATCATCATGTGCTGTAATACAAGATGGGCATGAGCTTCACAGAAAACATACATTAAATTAACAAAAACATAACCAAAAATGCACTAAAGTCATGAAGAAAATGAAAAAGACATTAACATTATAGTCAAGAAAATAAGCAAAGATGATCAAGAGATAAACAAAACAATTAAGAAAATGAACTAAATAATTCACTCAATGAACAAATCATGAAAAATTCAACAAAATAATAAACAAAATGAATACATTTACAAAATAAACTAAATTTATAATCTAGATGAATTTCCTACATGGGATTAATATAGTAAAAATAAAATAAAATAAAATAAAATAAAATAAAATAAAATAAAATAAAATAAAATAAAATAAAATAGGCTCCAGTGCCATTTTCAAGTTAGGGAACGGTACTTTACTACTACATACTGTTATTCTGTTATCTGTACATCCTGCTCTTCTCTTTTGTCTGCTTCATTTGTATTCTGCTGACATGACACTGTCTAGATGTGATACATGACACCAAAATGACCATCATTTTCCGTACTTTGTGGTTTTTTCCACTAGGAGCGTAACGCAGAGAGTGCCATCGAAGCTCTGAAGGAATATGAGCCTGAAATGGGGAAGGTTTACCGGGCAGACAGGAAGAGTGTGCAGAGGATCAAAGCCAGGGAAATAGTTCCTGGTGACGTGGTGGAGGTTTCTGGTAGGAATTAAAACCATTGCTTTAACCACAGGGTGTAGGAGACAGGTCAAAACATATAGTTTCTTACAATCATACAAGAAAAGACATTCGCTACAAGAGAATACTAGATAATTACTGTAATTTTAAGAAATCAACATGTGTGTTTTGTGAAGCTCAGGACCAAAGTTTGGAAGAACTAAAAAGTATGTGTGTAAAAAAATGTATGAAATGAAATAAAATAAAATAAAAATACCAACTTTCAAAATTAAAAAACTAAATACAAACTACAACATGAAGTGCACTTCTCCCGCACCAACATGTTTTTTACAATGTACACTATCAGTCAAAAGTTTGAACACACCTTCTCCTTCTTTATTTTTATTATTTTCAGCCTTGCACATTAATGCTGAAGACATCCAAACTGTGAAAGAGTTCATTTTTGCCATTTCATGACTTCTCAATCAGTTGTCTTGTGTTACGGACCGGTTGATACAGAGTCCATAAGCCTATTAGTGGCACTACAACGACTGAACAAATCCATATCATGGCAAGAAACACTCAGTGAGCAAATCCAAAAAACTTCCAAAACTTTGAATTTCCTCAAGTGCAGTCGCTAGAACCATCAAATGCTATGATGAAACTGGTTCTCGTGAGGAAAGGAAGACTAAGAGCTACTTCTGGTGCAGAGGATAAGTTTATCAGAATTACTAACAACAGAAACCACTAAGTTAGAGCACCTCAGTTAGTGTTTGGTGGCTTTGGCAACTGCACTTGGGGACACATTCAAAGATCGTGAGATTTTTCCGATTGCCTGACAGTCATTTCTTAAACTAATGATGGGCTGTCTTTTCTCTTAATTTAAGTGTTTCTTGATTTGGATTTGTACAGTAGTTGTGATAGCATTAATAGGGCTATACCCACCCTTCCTCGGCATAAGACAAATGATGGTCTAAAGCACAATAGAAAGACAAGAAATGGTACAAAAAAAGCTGTCATCGAAGCTAGACATGGCTACTTTGGACAATCTAAAGTATACAACATGTTTTGGCTGTTTTACACTGATCTCCACATCCCTCACCTACTGTATGTGTGTTGTATGATTTAAATCTGTCTCTACAATATCTACGTGATAAGTGTGTGACCTTGACTTCGACCTTTCAAGGTCAAAGATCATGTGACCAAATGAAAGAGCACCTGCAATATCCTACTGATGTTTAATAATGACTGTAGGTCTGGATGGTTATTGCATGCAACTGTGATGAACAGCACAACACAGAATTAGTCTTGGATGTGGTTACAAGATGAAAATGACCTAAAAAAAAACACAAGCATTTTTATCCTACATTGTTCAGTTTCTATAAATCAAAGTGTTTAAACTAGTAAATTCCTCAAAATGAATATAAACTTGCAAAAATAACTCAAACTAAACTGAAATTGAAACCAAGTAACTTAAGATGGATCCAAACAGTCCTGCAGTGACTGCATCATTGTTCTTATGTTCTTATACTTTAAAGGAGTCACATGCAGAGAACATGGTCCCGACGTCCTTGAGAATGAACACTGACCCATTTAAGGCAGTCATAGAAAAGGGGGGAGGGGGGGGGCACTGAAGGAACTTGTGGTGAGAAGAAAAAAAACAAGCTTGAGTATAAATACATTTAATATCGGCTGCCGTTCCCGCTCTTCTCGGCTCATCACTCTGTTTGCGCTACACCTGTTCATTTCATTTCATGATCTCCCCAAGGTCTCCCTCTCCCTCCAACTCAGACTGTGGGATCAGTTTTCAACAACAACACGATCCATCCAGTGCTAAAACCAGACCATCAAC
>JAQQAE010015551.1:0-12015 GCA_029823295.1 Pseudamia nigra
AAGAGTTGATACATGGTAGGATGGATCCACGTTTCCATGTTGGTGATGTCAATCATTACCATCATGTGTCAGCAGAAATCCAGACTCACTAGACAAAGACACGTGTCCTTCCGTCCATTGTCCACTTTTACTGCATCCACGTGAATCGTAGGCTTAGTTTCCTGTTCTTAACTGACAGGAGTGTCACCATGTGTGATGTTATGCTGCTGTCGTCCATCTGCTTCAAGGTTTGACATGTCGTCCCATGTCCAAAGATGCTCTTCTGCGTTACTCAGTTGTAACCAGTGGTCATTTGAATTACTGTTGTCTTTCCAAGCAGTCTGACTGTTCTCTTCTGACTTCTGGCATCAACAAGATCATCTCATCAGAGAACCACTGATGAGATATTTCCTCTACTGCACACTGTTCTCTGTAAACCCTAGAGATAGTTGTGTGGGGTTAGAACTTGCAAGTATTCACCACCAGTTTGTTGTTTCTGCAGGATTATATAATGTACGTAGAAGTACAGAAAAATACTGATGTGCTGAATGGAAGCTGGTTTAAGTCACTAGATCTCATGGTTTCTGCCTCGACCAGCTCGAAATATTTAAGAGCACAACTTGACACACAGACAAACTGAACACGGAAAATCCCAGTAAATCAGCAGTTTGTCAAATCCTCACACCAATAACCATGTCATGTTCAAAGTCCTGTAAATCACCTTACATCCTGTGCGTCGCGTTAACAAATGTACCCAATAAAGTGGCCGGTGTTGCCTGTTAAAGGCATTTCGTTCTGATTTTTAGATGTTTATACCCTGGAACAGATGTTCTGTATTTTTATGCACATTGTACAATCCTGCAAAAACAGCATAGTGGTGGTGGATCTTTGCACGTTCTACCCCCACACTGATTTTAGGACAAACTTCATTTATGGTCAGTATAAATGTGATAATAAGACATCAAACCCATGGGAGCCTCAGGCACAGTACTGTAAGAAAAGAACAGTCTTTGTTAGACAAAACATGTTCTGTATGGAGACCATCACAGCCTCAGTGAAACTGTTAGTGTGGTTTAGTGGTGTAATGTATCTGGTGTAGCCGTCTGTAACATGAAATACTCATTTTGTCTCGCATGTACATCAGTAGAGTTCATTCAGTAGTTTAACAGCGGGTACAGACTGGCTTCACCTGCAGAGCTGAGTTCTGTGAGAGTAAACGTAGGTCTGGAAAGGGGTGGCCATGGTTATTTTTGCACCTGACCTAACTGGAATTTTTTCCTTCTCAGACTGCACAATTTGGTGAGGCAGATATTAAAATGACTCCTGTGACACTATTTATTAGGATTCCTTCTAATTGCACAGTTTCAGTGAGTCTGTGAGAGCAGTGAACATATAAAGAGGCCTGTGTTTTGTTTGACATAAAAACCATCCTCCAGTTTATTCTGTCGTTGAAGTAAGTGCAGGAGATGAGTCCAGCTTATTGGCAGCACTGTTTATATATTAATATCATTTGTTTCCTGTCAGCTGAAATAAAAACCTGCTGCTTTCAATTTCCCTTTATTTTACTGAGTATTTATAGAACAGTTACTAAAACAGTGCAAATTAACAGGCTCGTAACTTTGTATTCACCAGTTTTTGTGGGTGAGCCAGTAAAAAAACACGTGCATCCAGTTCGTCGCATGAACGACCTTAATTGCTCCAAAACCAGCGCAAATTTACGCACAGACAGACCTAACATGCACCAAAGAGGCTCAGGGTCTTTTGTAACGCTCATCATTCTGCATGACTCATTTTACTCCTCTCCTGTCTGGAAATGTGCACTCCAAAAGGGGCAGACTCCTAGAGATGCACAGTTATGTCAAGTGCAAAAGTGCGTGTCCACACCTTTCCAGAATTATCTGTATTCTGATAAACTTCTGAGCTGCTGGTGAAGCCAGTGAAACCCTGCTGCTACAGGAGACATGCTTTTTCGATAAGTTAGGCAATTTTTCCAGCCTAAGATGCAGTATGCTGCAGCTTTTCTGCTGTGCATTCAATGGGCTGTTTTAGTATCTGTTGGTTTAAATGCAAAATGAGCTCCTTCTGACCACACCCCATCCTGTCTGCGCCATGGATACCATCATGTACGGTTTTTCTGAGGATTGACTGAGGAGAAAGAAAGTGTTCAGAAATGTCAATGGCTTGTTTCAGGTTGAGTTATCTGAAAAGAAGTTGTACTTTCTTCTCCTTTGAGGGATAATTTTGATATTTTATCATGAATTTTAATTCTTCACCTCTTTGAATAACTGGAAAACATATTAGACCTTACTTTTCTTAATGCATCTCCTTTGAAGTATCTAAAATACTGTGTTTACCAACATCGGTAAAAGGGGCACAGGGGTATTTCATGTTACAATCAACCACAGACATGCACCTATTCAGACCTGTCGAATGGCACCAGAGGGAGTCACTGCCCTGCTCCACATGGGAGGCCTGTTTTCCTTTAATTCAGAGGCGTTCACCACAGTGCAGACAGACAGTGGGACGTCACTTATGTGGATTTAAGTTGCATTAAGAGCTGATATTATTAAGAAAATATGTTCTGTAGCCTGTCCATAAAGGTGGATGTCCCCCCACTCTGGTCTAACGTGCACAGAAACACACCTACGTTCTACTTTACCTGCCGATTTAACGCCAAACAGCTTCCAGATTTTAGTGTTTGCGGGCATTTTGTGACGTTAAATGGACAACATGATGAAAACCATGGCTTTACCCCCTCATTACAGCTCTCATTATATCTGTACAAATGGGCCGTTTCCTGTAACCCACTTTCTTCTCCTTCAGACGAGCCAGACGACAGAAACTGCGACTCCCCCAGAGAGGTGAGCAAGCCCGCCGCAGCCGCCGCCACACTAATCGTTTTATTGCTCACGTTCAGATCCGTGGGTTCTGCCTGGTTTTATTTGAGGGAAACTCAGTGACCTAAAAACACGACGACGTCGAAGACGTGACAAAATGAAAATGACATGCAACAGACATAAAAAGTGCAAAAAAAAAAAAAAAAGATTAAAAATGACTTAAAAACATGCGGCGTGACGAAGACAAAAACCCAGAAAAGGTGCAGAAAAGATTCGGTAGATATACAAAACGCAAAAAGATCCAATATGACGTAAAAGATGAGAATAATAAAGAGATTCAACATGATGGCATTGACATAAAAGACACAAAAATGTCATAAATGATGGAAAAGATGTGAAAGACATAAAACAACAGGGCAAAAAAAAAAAAAGTGCAAAAGACTAAAAGATTTGAAAATGACAAAAATGATGAGGAAAGTAAAAACAAAGGAAGAGAAAATGAAACAATGAATAACTTTACAGTGGTTTATTGTGTTGCTACCTTAAATAATACCACTGCAATAAAACTTGTTGATCGCGTCGATTAATCAAGAAAAATGGATTTTATTTGACTCGGTCACCAGCAGGAGGCGCCGTCTTTATGACCGTCGCTTCGTGCTGTTTCGTCCCAGTGAAGTTTAATTGCAGTGTCATATCTTAACTCAGACACTAATAAAATAAATCACAGCAACGTGAGTCATTGTTTCATGTCGTCTTTATTCTCTTTGATATTTAATGTCAGTGCAATTGTGTTTAGTGTGTATTAATATGACTTGTATGTGCTCGTAGCCGAGTTTCTCCTGTTTAATTTGATGTGCAATATGACTATATATTTATGTGATTAGTGCAGCGATTTATGCGTTTTTGTAGCAGAGCAGCCCTGGACGCGGGTTCCCCGAATAGCCCACATTCCCCCAGGTCGGTGGGTGCCTGGGTGGAACGCACCCAGCCGGCCCAGGCCCGGTCGCAGCATCCCGGGCTCAGATCCAGCCTGCAGCCCCTCGCTCCCCCACGCTCGTCTTCCACCGTCCCAAAAAGAAAGACAAAAAAGTGCAACGGAATTTAAAAGATGAAAAAGGATGAAAAGACTCAAAAAGAGAAAGACATTTTTATTTTAAAAAAAACAAACAAAAAACATTTGACATGATGTAGTATGTACGACGAGGAAAATCACAGGAATGGTGACAAAAAAGCAAAAAATGAAATAAGAAAATGCAGAGACGCAAAAAGGTGTAAAAGATGCAGCATGATGTAAAAGTCAGCAAAATTAAAAAATTGCCGTAAACTCTTGTAAAAAGATGCAAAGGACTCGAAAAAGTGCCAAACGACGACAAAAGCCAAAAACATAAAACACGCAAACAGACAGGAGACGCGTGTAAGCAATGTTAAAGTTGCAACAACACAAAAATGATGAAAAGACAAAAGAAAAAACAAACACGGACAGAACAGAACGTGCAGGATGACGTGAAATAACAGCAAAAACAGTGACTCAAAAAGACTGAATCATTTCCTCTGATTGGTGCTTTTGGATTTCTAAAAGATGTAAAAGATCAAACATGATGCACAAGGAGAGAAAAGATAAAAGACAAAAAGAAGTGATGTAGAAGAGGACAAAAACAGCATAAAGGATGAAAATAGATGATGCCAAAATGACAAAAAACACAAAAACTAACGTAAAAGACAAAAAATATTTCCTGTTTTACAAATCACAGTTAATCTGACAATGTAAAACACACATATCATGATAGCAACGTGCGATTTATTGGCTGATTTTTTTTCTTTTTTTTTTTGCGTGTCTGTCTGCAGGGCGAGACCGGGAGGCTGCGGCGCAGGCCTGTTCCCAGGGTGACGTTCCAGGCCGGAGATCCGTACTACATCAGCCGGCGACAACGGGAAGAGTGGCTGAGCCGCTGGAAGATGGAGGTGGGGGCAAACCGGATCCGAACGCCTCGACTGGTACTACGCACTACCGTAGATACTCGCAGTCAGACGTTCAGACACTCTGAAACCGTCAGATGATTAGGAAATAAATCTCCTGCTTCAGTTTGATCAGACAAACACAAGCGATCTGTGTTTGAACATAAAACCTGTCAATCAGCAGTCGCACCAGGTCAGGGTAGTGAGTTTCTTTGCGAAGGAACCAAAATGCATCTGATTAAAATGGACATAAGACAATGAATCATGGTCCTCTGGTTTATTTTAGCGACACCGCTGAGAAGATTTTAGCAGGTAGACACCTTTACTTGACAAAAAGGCCAGTCGGTTTTGTATGAAACACCTCAGTCGACCTCATCACAGCAGCTAAATGTCTGGAAATTGAGCCCGGTTCTTCTAGATGAAAGTGTTAAAGAGGTGAAAATGATTCCAGATGTGTTCACGTCGAGACCCTCGTCAGCAGCTCTGATGTCACGTACGCCACTTCCTGTTCTGGATCCTCATAAATACGTATTTTCACAGTCTGATATCTCAAGTCTTTGTATATTTTAAATGATCATCTATTCATTCATCTAAATAACCATGTGGTATAAAGTACAGTGGTGTAAATAATGTAGCGGGTAGAAGACCTGATAGATGATCTGGATTAAATAATGTAATAACATTCTGTCTGTTTTGATTTTATATGAAAAATAAAGCAACTTCAAATCCTCAAGTGAAAAAATATAATTTCTTCTTAAAGTAGTGAGTTCCACCTTAAAGATACCGTACATACTGTAAGTTTCCTGAACTGAAATCAATCGCAGCGTCATCTGCAGTGATGGGTTTGCGTTGTATTTCTGTCTGCAACCGTCCCATCACTTTAGTAACGGTGTGGGTGAGTTTACGTCTGATGCCCAGTGAACACGCTTTGAAAAACACTACAACATGTGACTTTTGTGAACATCGTCTGTCTTTCCGTTACGTGTTGCAATGTTGGCTCTGTCGTCGAGCCTCGGGGGGGGGGGTAAACCTGTCCAAACATTCACCCAAACTTGGCACATGGGTTGTCAGGGTAGGGGGGAGGGTTACTATGGCAACCACCACCTAATTTGCATAGTTAATTGGGCCACAGTATTGACAAATAATAAAAACATATGCTATAGCTAAGATATGAGATAGATTGGACACCAGAATAATGACCGTGACCTAATGAACTTATTGCACTTTGACCTACATACTCTACATTTCTATCTGTGTCAGGTTGTAAACGTCGTCTATCCCCGACTTACTGACTGTCATGATTCCAAATATGCTGTGACCTTCAAGGGAAAAGGTCAAGGTCACCTTTCAAACTGGTCAGGGGTTTGTCATTTCACAGCCACTTCAGTGAGCATTGATCAGAAGAGTCAGTACTTTTACTCAACGTCTAATCAGTTAATCGTTGCTGCTCCGTAATACAATATTTCAGCTTCTAGAATTTATACAAAGACCGTGCGTCAGTAAAGTCTTTTCTTTACCAGTAGTTCCTGTAGATCTTTAATTTGGATTTCATACTGAATCACTTCATTGCTGTGAATCTTACAACCCTCAGATCAGGTTATTGATCCGTGGTTGGAGACTCTGGAAATGACACAGCAGCAGAAAAACAGGACGAAAAATAAGCAAAATATAGCAAACACTGTAAACTGTAACGTAGATATGTACACGTGGTCTCCAGTGATGTTTGTGTTTCTGCATCTGTGGTAGAACGGCGAGTGTCAGTGTTTGCTGTTAAATGATCATAATTAAAATGAAAATAATGACTAGCTTATCATGAATCCTTGCTGAACCCGATGTGAACGGGACCAGGCTGCAGTCGTCGCTGTGATTCCACTTTGTGTTGTTGTGAATCCGTGTGGACAGATGGACGGAGGCGCAGCGTAACTACCTTCTCACTCACTGAGTCACCAGCTCTCAGTCGCATCCTGACGCGACAGGATGTGTTTTTTACCGAGGCACGAAATGGAAAATGTGAACGGAAAGTAAAGTAGATAGAAGAAGACAGAAAACCGTGAAGGGAACAAGGAAGAAGCAAAATGAAGATCGGTCTGGAAACTAAAAACTGTGCATTTGTACCACTTTGGAAAGGAATCAAAGGCTACGTTCAGACTGCAGACAAAATCAGATTTTTTCCCCATATCTGATTTTTTCATGACAGTCTGAACAGCACAAATGAAATTTTTTCAAACTAGACCCGGGCCGCTTTCATCAGATACATATCCGACGTTTTTCAAAGCGACCTCAGTCTGAATAATCATGTCACATTTCATCTGACTTTTACCTCATTGAAGTGAGTCAGACGTCACAATTCTGCGCTGGAGGAGGCGGCTCGCGACAAAATCACATGCAAACAATAGACTCAGAATCACTGCGTCATAATTTTGTCGACTCTGACTGAACAACTTCAAAATTGATTCAAACATGCTGACTTTTGTAGCATCGCAGTTACTTGCATAAGTACGGTGCATCTTCTTCTTTAGTGTTTTATGGCAGTTGGCAACAACTTATTGGTGCATTAGCGCCACCAACCGGTCAGGAGTGAACTGCATGTGCAAGCAGGTCACTTCAGAACCATAGACTGCTCACGTTGGAGTCTGATGGATGTCACATATAAAATATAATGTGAACAACCACGCCAAAAAGAATCAGAATTGAGCATCAAGTCACCAGACTCCTTTGACTGAAGTTGTCATGCCATGTCTGCCGTGTGTAGCCGGACGTTTATGGAAATTATCGCCATTATTAATGATTTTCTGTCACAGTTAAGTCATGTGTAGTTTACAGCTACATGTGCGTCTGCCTGCCAGGTGTGTGTGTGTGTGTGTGCTCAAAAAAGTCTGAACTTATTTATTTGAAACTTGCCACGGTTATTGATGACTTAAAGATCTCCATAATTTGAGAAAAGTGTGTGTTGTCATTCAGCTTGTCTGACAGGAAACAAAACTTCCACCTCCAACTCTGGTTTTCCACTCGCGGCGTTTTTTCCCCCTTTGCTTTAAGTAAGAACGACTGCAAACCGCGACAGAATCAGCTTCGGCTGGAAGCGTGGACGTGAGGGAGGCTCGAGTAGAGTACGAACGCGTGGAGACGGAGGCGTGAATAGAAGACGACGACGGTTAAGTGCGATGTAAATTCAGCGGCGATGAAACGAGGCGGTGAAATGAGAGAGAAAGTGTGTGTTTACGTTGGAGCGGGAGGTGAAGTCAGCGATGCAGACGGAGGTTAACCAGTCCCAGCTTTTTCTGTTTGCTGTGTCAGTCAGAAAAACTACATCCAGCTGTTCACACCCTCATCAATACCCCCCCCTCCCCCTCCTCCAACACCGCCTCTCTGAACGATTTTCCATTTTGCATTAAAACCAGTCTGGCATCATTTCACTTCATGTCTAAAGTTACACCCAAGAAAATAAACCTGGAGTCTGACTTTTTTCTCCTGCTCTAAGAAAAAAAGCCTTAACCTCTATATATGCTGATTAAATTCCACAAGACACTACGACCTTGTTTCGACCTTTGACTGTAAACCACGTCTGATCAGTGACAGCTGAGATTATTGAGCAGATGGATAAGTAATGGAGGTCATGAAATCGTCGTAGAAGGATTAATTAGGCTAATTATGGGCTTAAATCCATATTCATACACACATTCTTTACATTTGTCTGACTCTTTAGTTCATTTTACAGACTTCTGTTGTCGTCTTGTCCAGTAAAAACCACGTGCTGTAACGTGTTGACTTTGTGATAAACTGAATGATGAAGTGTTTCCTGTATTGCTTTAATTTCAAATTACGCTTAAACTAAATGAACACTTAGCATTTGAGAATGAGGAATAAATCACTCCTAGTTAAGTCTTACCAACCCTTAAACATGTACAGCAGCAACATGTAACGTAAACATGATACAGTAGTGAAATAAATCAACATATATGATAATTAAATACTGACAGGGACCATTTTACTGCACGTTGACTACAGTGACTTCATGAATAATATATATTTTGCTGATAATACTCGGATATTTTTACATAAATAAGGTCTTGGATAGATATATTTTACTTGGAGAGGTGCTGTATTAGTACTTTTACTCATATCTGAATATCTGAATACTTGTACATGGCCTGTGAATGTGACGTCACCACTGCACTTGTGCTGCTCGATATAGTGATTGTATGAAAATAGCCTCTGTTTAAAATCTGTCCATCATCATTTATCTTATCCTGGTCAGGGTCCTGGGGGCAGAAGTCTAAGCAGAGAAGCCCAGACCTCCCTCTCCCCAGCCACCTCCACCAGCTCCTCTGGGGGGACCCACCCAGGTGGTCCCAGGGCAGCCAACAGACAGTTCCTCCGGCGTGTCCTGGGTCTGCCCCAGGGCCTCCTCCCAGTTGGAGCTAGTTTTGGCAACTGGGGATTGAACCGCCCAGGCCCTGCCTTTAGCTGCCACTTTAACCACACAGCACCGGACCCTTATGACTCTTCCTGCAGGCGGGGGGCCCACACAAGGGCGTAGTCATAAGGGTCTTCTCTTAGTCTGACCTGTCACCTAGGACCAATTTGATTTGGGAGACCCTACCAGGGTTGAATTACCCCCAACAGTGTAGCTCCTAGGATCAGTGAGGCACACAAACCTCATGACGATAAGGTGGAGATTCAAGGAGGGGAACCAAAAAAGCTCCCTGGATCGGTAGCGAAACGTCTTCAAGCCTAATTTCCAATCCAGTCGACAGAAGGAAAACCACATGCCTTGGATTCAAGGAGGGGGGTTTTGAACCCGAAGTTTCAATATTAGACCCTTTTTACAGCAGTCGGTTGCTTTGTTATTGACTTCAGCAACCGTTTGTATGACTCTGTTTGAAATCTAAACCCGCACCACATGGTTTTTTTTTGTTTGTTTTTCAGTTTGGAAAAAACATCAGGGAGCGGCAAAGTCATAGTTAACAAAATGGAGCCAAATGGCCTAAAATACCTAAAATATAATAAACATGATTAGTGTTAAATTATTGTTTGTTTTCCCTTGAACTTGTTATGACAAAGCGTTTGCAGCAGAAACAGAGAAGCATCTTTTTTGGTAAATACGATGGTCCTGTGATTTTCTGCCGTAAATATTTGCAGATCTTGTTCTCAGATGTTCATAAACATGTGTGTCAAGTTTTTTTAATGTTTCTGTTGTGTATGAGTGTCCAGGAACGTTAGCACTGCTAGCTCTTTGTGCTCATACAGATCATTACCGACTCTACTCGTTTGGCTTCCTTGTTTAATTTTTTGGGACATATAACACATATCAAGTTTTAATTTGATTCTTTTGATCTTTTTTTTTCCTTTGTTTTGTATGTGTGCTGCTCCCACGTCCCAGAATGCTTTGCAAATTCCCACGCTCTCTTGCAGCTATTTTCTAGAGAGGTTAGATTGAGATGGTTTGAGGAGGGATAGTGAATATATGGGCAGTAGATGCTGAGGTTGGAACTGCCAGGCAGAAGGTCCAGAGGAAGACCAAAGAGGAGATTTATGGATGTGGTGAAGGAGGACATGAAGTAGAAGATGCAGAGGACAGGGTGAGATGGAGGCAGATGATTGGCTGTGGAGACTCCTGAAGGGAACAGCCCAAAAGGGAAAGAAGAAGAAGTTGACAGCGGTGCCAATATGGCGGCGCCTGGAGACGCCATGTATGAGCTTCAACACAAAACCTGTAGATGATGTCATGGAGGGTTTGTCTGGCTTTATATACAGTCTATGGTGTGTGTGTGTGTGTGTGTGTGTGTGTAAATGTGAGGTCGTGACCCTGACACATCCTATTGCCTCATCAACTTTGAGGCTTACCTAACCTTTGACCTCAGTGAACACACACACACACCTAAGCCTGTGTCTGTGTGTGTATGTGTGTTTCCTTTTCCTACTGTTCACCTCAACATCTGTTAGGTCACTGCGTCAGATCACCCCCCCCAAAAGCAGTAAAAAAAATCCATGTCAGCAGTTCTGTTTTTTATTTATAAATCTACTTGTCATTATTTTATACATTTTACATAAATCATAGTAAGTATAATATATTTAACAATATGAACCAGTATGTAGTAGAAGATAGGAAGTGTAACATTAGTACAGGGTTATTAAGTAATAAGATGTATCATAATGAAAAAAATGCAACAAAATAGCAAAATTCTAACAGAATATTAAATTAACAAAATAATCAAATGTGTAAAAAAATTAACAAGAACCAACAGAAATGGATGAAATAATGAAGGAAAAATAATAATGAACAAAATAATCAAGACAATTAACAAAAAAGCCCTGAATAACCCACAAAATGAACAAAAATTACAAAAAGTAACAAAATAATCAAAACAATTAACAAAAAAGCGGCAAACAACCTACAAAATGAACAAAAAACAACAAAAGATTTAAAAATGAAAGAAATAGTGGACAATTAATTACCACAAAATGCAATAATTGTAATAAAATGACCAAAAAAATAACCAAAAGCAACAAAATAATCAAGACAATTAACAAAATGCCCTGAATAACCCACAAAATGAACAAAAAAATCAACAAAAAAATTAAAAATCAAAGAAATAGTAGTGAACTAATTCCAAGAATATGCAATAATTGAAATAAAATGACCAAAAAAAATAACAAAAAGTAACAATATAATCAAGAAAATACTTCAAAATAACAAGTAAATGTAATAAAAAGGAAATATTCCACAAAATGAGCAAGAGTGAATAAATATGATGAATCTAATCATGGGAATAAAGAAATGATTACAATTAAAATACAACTACAAACGACAAACTAAATGAACATATTGATCGTCAGGTTGACGACGCTCTAATGACGTCTCTCAGACCCTTTTTCAGGGGACGGAGGTTGTAAATCAGACGCCGCTGTGTCAGCCAATCAGCTCGCAGCATCAGGGTTCAGGAGGCTTTAGGTCAAGAGCAGATGAGGAAACAGAGTCAGACGGAGAGAGGAGAGGGTCCGAGGAGGAGGAGGAGGCCATGGCGACGATAGCAGAGAGGAAAAGAAAATGTGAGGAAGAGGAGGAGGTGCAGATTCAAAGCCGCCTCGTCCCGTCTGTAAGTCTTTACATTTTCATCATTCCATGACATAATGGAAATCTACACTATGGGTGTGTGTGTGTGTGTGTGTGTGTGTGTGTGTGTGTGTGTGGGGGGGGGGGGTCTTCTTTAAGACAGGAAGTGATTATTCATCCACAAGG
>JAQQAE010015552.1:0-12015 GCA_029823295.1 Pseudamia nigra
ACTGGAAATTTGGTTGAAGACGTTTCGCCACCCATCCGGGAAGCTTCTTCAGTTCTATAAACTCATGCAGGCACCAGTTTATACTCTGTGGTTCAGGATACACCCTAAGAGGTGTTAGTTCCACCTAGGCCAGGGTCGTTACCGAGTCGTTAGGGTCTCTGTCTCTGAACCAAGCAGGGGTGTGAGGGGGCGGTCGTTAGTAGTTTCACTCCGTGGGTGGGGACAGAGAGGAGGGTGTGAGTGGCCCAGGCACCTTCAGGCACCTGTTGGTCGACTCCATGCAGCGCAGATGTGATGCAGTTCTCAAAAACAGTGGCTATACAACTAAATATTAGTTTAGTGACAGGAATGACAAATGTTAATAGTTTTTTCAGTTTATTGAGTAAATATTTGAGTTTGTAATGAAAAATGCAGAAACTGCTATTTTTTTGAACAGCCCAATATTTTTTCCTTCATTTTCTGCAAAGCAATTAAAATATTAAGTCTTTTTTCATCAATGATATGATCTAAAATATAACGTGCAGTGTTCCCAGTGAATGGAAATAAACAATATTATAAGGATTTTGAGCTTTAATCATGCTTTAAAAAACACTGCTATTATTTTTAACACAACTGTAGGACAACAAACACAGATACTGGATGACATCCACAGACATTGGACCGGTCCAAAACCAGCAAACTACGGGGAAGACGCCATTTAGTATCACAGTATTGCAAATAGAAAATAAGAGGCGACTGGCGAGTTGAGAGATAAAGAGAGAAAAAGAGGATGGAGAGAGAAGTGGAGGGAGAGAGAGAGGAAGCGAAGAGAAAATAGAGAGAGGTATAGGATGAGTTACAAAGGAGATAAAGAGAGGTTGAAAGCAAAGCTCATTGTGTCACAATCCCCCCACAGTCTAGGACTACGCAGCTGAACTAAGGGGTGATTAAGGGTTTTCCTGATCTAGACTCAACTATATGCTTTGTCAAAAGGGAAAGTTTTAAGCCTAGTTTAAAAGGTGGTGCGTCTGCATCCCGGACCCAAATGTAGTGGAATATAAAGTCTTAAAATATTTGCCTCTTTACTGTCATGGACTAGATGTATTATGCAGCATTGAGAATATTAAAATAAAAACAAAATCAAGAGCTTGACATTCATATTCTCAAGTTTTTCTGAGAAACCTTAGGCAGCATCAACTTGGACAGAAAAAAAAAAAAAAAAAAACACACTGCACACCATCTTATCTTTCCTTCTTTATTAACAAAGACTGTATTCGAGTTCCATAAAGAACAAAGAGAGACACCCCTCAGTGAGAGACACCAGTAGAACATTGACATTTCGCTTTGAAAAAATTGGTGCTTGGAAAGTGTTGCATTTTCAGGGACACTTTAGAAAGGGGTCATGACTCAACAGCGGGAGGTTCTTCAAAATGCATTCAGGTCAAGCTGGAGAGGTGCAAAAAAACAACAGGGTACATACATTCAAGATTCTAGAGGTTCTACAGGGTAAAATGCAGACCCATGCTTTAGCTAAAAACAGCCCAACTTTAGTTACATACAGTCCTTAGACAAAAAAAAAAAAAGTGCAGAGTAAAGATTCTGTTGGGTTTCTCTCCGCTTTATTTTGTCCCTCTTCACTGTGTGTGCAGTAAAAGGCTTTGTGTGGTTCAGAGTGCTCACAAAGGACGAGGGAGCACAACAAAGAAACCCAGATATGTCTAAAAAAGAACAGTACGTCAGAGAATCAGGCCCAGAGCGTCTGGAGCCTGAAAATGCATTATACACATTTTTACATTGAAAAGAATGTATTCACACCTGTACAGAGGAGTAGGCCTCGGACTGCTGTGACAACAAGGCACCTCCTTTTCCATCATCACCTGTATACTACTGGCCTTAATGCACACACACACACACACACACACACACACACGTATATAGATATACACACACCCATACAGTACAGACAGTTATGAGCACAGCAGGTGACTTTTAAGGGGAGGCAGAGGAACTCGGTGGATTCTAGGCAGTGCAGGTTGTGAGGAGGAAGCCTCACAAAATTTTAGGAAATACACCAGTCTCATTTTAACCCTCGTGTGGTATTTGGGTCAAATTGACCCTTGTCTTATACTTGTAAAGAGAAAATGTGTCATGTGGAAAAAAAGGGAACAAAATCATCACCAAAACGAACAAATGAATACTTGAAAATGAAAATAATGAACATTGAAGAAAAAAGGATGAAAATTATCTTCATAATGAACAAAATAACCAAGAAAATGAGCAAAATTATTCAGAAAATGAAACAAAATCACCACTAACAAAACTGCACAAAAAGAAGCAAAACTATGAAAAATATAAATGAACAAAGAACAAGTTGAACAAAAATAACCGAGAAAATGAACAAATCTGAAGGAAGAATTAAGTCATCCTGCAAAACCAACAAAATGAACCAAAAAATAAGCAAAAAAAAAAAAAGTGAATTTGACCCGAACACCAGACGAGGGTTAAAGACACTGTGTTGATATCAGAAAATTTTGTGATGTCGCTGAACAAATATGCGAGTCTCGATCTCTGAACACAACAAACAAACAGTCATGGAAGGAAGAGTCGTCTGGAAAGATCTGGAGCTGCCACAAGTTTTATTCTGATTCTTTGGCACACTCCTGTTGCGCCAGAATAGGTTTCTTTATCAAACCCTTGGCAGACACGAATAAAATGTATCAAATTCATATATGTACATATAAAGACTTGTGCTCTTTGACTGACTGGCAGGATGTCTGACGGCGCCGTCGACACCGCAAAAAAAAAACCTGCGAGCTCACACACTCACTCTCCTCCCCTCCAAAAAGAGGGGCGAGCAATCACCACATGCCTCACACACAAATACACGTTTGCAAACATCAAGTTCTGTTAAAAAAAAAAAACACACACAAAAAAAAAGAAAAAAACACAACTGGCTACAGATACTGACAAAAAGCTGTAGTATTTTAGTAAAATGAAACTTATTATTAAGGTAACTTATCAAGTAATGTGACCATTCAGTCCCCATTCGGTCTGGGTTAACGTGGACACCTGATTGGCTGTTCAGTGCTGCAGCGTTGGCAGGGTAAGGGCCTGCGACCACTGCAGTAGCGTCGGCCTGTCGTGTTCTTTCTGAAGTTTACAAATGTGACAATGGAAGCAGAGTAGGCCGCCTTCACCGCGTCACCCGAGCTTTTCCTCTCGCTGTGAGCGACATCATCAACAAGTCGGCGCTGGGTTCCATCCGGGTCCGGAGCTGCCGGCCGGAATCATTTCCCCCCGACCTGATTTGTTTCGTCCTGGCTGCGTTGCACTGTGGGAAACTTTAAGAGACTTGTTGATCATTCTCACAGCAGTCCGAAAAAACAAAAAGAAAGCCCGGTTGAGCTTTGAGGGAGCGGGAGCGGCGAACACCCGGCCCCGCCTTCAGCACGTCTCCTCCTTTCAATCCGCAATAAAGTGCTTGAGCGAACGAGGAAAATTAAAACGAAGCGATCAGAAATCTGTGAGTTTCTTTGCTCTCGTGGCCGTTTACTTTTCAGTTTGTGTAACAGAGTGTGTGTGTGTGTGTGTTTTTGTTTCTGAGCATTTCAGTCGATCTGTTAAGTCTGTTTGTGATTTCTTCCTTTTCCTTTCACTCCAATACTTGAGGTTTTCAAGACAGGCAGGAGATTACGACATCCATATTCTTCTGAACCAATAAATAAGAACAAAACTTAAACACAGAGTAAATAACCATTGATATCACATATAAAGCAGGATTTAAAAAGATGAACCGCTTCATCAGATGTTAAAGTCTCTAGAGGCTTGCATATCCTTGCTGTCCTCTCCATTTTTTTTTCCTTTTTGTAAATAACAAATAAAATCCTGAATAATGGACGTTTAGTTTTTTTTTTTTTTTACATGTTCATCTGTTTTTTTCCATCTTCATGGCATAAAAAACATGCACTACAAAGTGCACGTATGGTCCACGTCCGGGTTCAACCTTTATTTCAGGATCAGGTGTCATCTTTGGTTGTTCTTTTGTGGAAATAGTTCAAGGTCTGTGATGCAGTAAGTGGAGCGGATGGTAAAATACAGATGAAACCCGATGAATGAAAGGTGCGAGAACTGCTACAGGAAGGAGCGGCGGCTGTGTGGGGACGGCGGACGCTCGTCGTGGGGTGTGGTCCCTCAGCGGGCGAGCGGCGGCGGCGGCTACTCGTACAGTGTGACGGTGCAGTAGCAGAGGGAGGAGATTCTGCGTTCGACGCTGGCTTTGTCTGCGGGAGAAACACAGTAGAAAGGATTGGATTTACATGCTTACTTTTAGTTTAGAGCGAGTTAGGTTAAGATTGAACATCAGTCATTTCAGGTTCATTTTTGCAAAAAACATTTCATTCTGGGTTGGGTTTCCTGTCGACGGCAGGGATTTGAACATCTGACCTCACACACAGCTCGAAAACCGTTCAGCCTAAAGTTCCTGATTTGAAGCGTGTAACGTTTGTGTCTCGGTGTAAGGATGTGCTGAGTTGACATTTTTCTCTCGTTTCAGTCTGATTTTCCTCAGGTGGGGTCATTCCTGCAGTGACGAGTGTTTACATCAGTCAATCAAAGCCGAGGTGTGTGTGAGTTTACAGAGCGTACGCACTTTGAAAAGCACCGCCCATTCGTCTGTTTTGTGACATTTTTCAACGTCTCTTTGATAATGTGTTTGAACACATCGAGTCTCTCTTACGCTGCCTGTGATTGGACGAGGAGGGAGGCGAGTTGGAATAATGCGATTTGTGAGCAAAGCAAAGTTACAGACTTTACCTCGAGGCACTTTTGGACAAAAACGTGGATCAACATTATCAAGAGGTTGAACTGATGAAAAACCAGCCGACGGGTCACTATGACTAGACCCGTCACGACATTCAACTCATCGAATAATCAAAGAAAATATTGCGATAATTCTCCTGACCACGATATATCACCTCAATGAAGATGTGCTTATTTTAGGGCTGTCAAAATTAACGCATTGATCCGAACTAATTCACTTATATGACTAATTGGATTTAAAAAATTTAACGCAATTAACGGACAATAACTCAACATCCACAATTACACCCATTGACATGGATTAACCACTGATTACTGGGAAACAACCAGTGTTACTTTCGTTGACAAAAATTTTTCATCATTGTTTTGGTCACAAATATCTTTGCGGATGAAATGAAAATAAAAAATTGCGTCAATAATTGAGACAAAATCTTCGACTAAATTGAGCGACATTTTGGTCAACCAATAAAAATTGAGATGAAAATAGACAGTGACACAATCCAATCAAAAGGGAAGAAACGAGGAAACGATAAAAGAGCCACTCGACAGATGGAAGAGGCGGGACCGGATGAGACGAGAACCAATCAGATTGCTTTATTGAACAGTGAGGTGGAACTAGTTACCGTTTTGAAAATGTTCATTTTAGTCGAGTGTCTATATCACCTTCTATAATGAGTGTTTTGGCTCCAACAAAATGAAAAACAATAAATGGGTATCAATCGTGATTAATCGAAATTAATCCACAGTGACCCTGTGATTAGTCAGATTAAAAATTAAAAATCGTTCGACGGCCCTACTTTATTGACGGGATTAAAAATCTACAGTGACAGCGTGTGATTGGTCGCTGCAGCTCCTCCTCCTCCACTTCAGTCGACTTAAAGCCAAAATAATTCCCCGTGTGTGTATTTTAACCCTTTCATGCATGAATGATTTTTAACAAAACTGGGAATTTGACATGTTCATCCTTTATTACTTATTGTTATGTTGTTCATTTTTCTTCCTTTCTTGACTGCTTTGCTCCTTGCGCTTCCCATTTTGCTCATATTTCTTGTTTTTACATCAAATTTGCCTCATTTCCTGGACCAAGTTGATCATTTCGCCAATTATTTCGTTCATTTTTCATCTGACTTTTATTTCGTGTCTTCACTTTTTCTCACCTTTTGCTTCTTACTTTGCTCTTTTTCTTGGTTAATTTGTTCATTTTAAGACCAAATACTCACTGGTTTGTTAAATTTTCCGTTGATTTTGTAATAACTATAAGTTTAACGTCACCTTGTCGCTGTCAGTTTGTCTTTGTATGATACTGCAGTGGACACGGTGCATGGAAGGGTTAAAACACTGTGTTAATATCAATAATTGCAATTATTTCTACGGAAATGTATCGTGTAACAAAAAAGTTATTGTGACAGGCCTAAATATGATTAGGATGAGTGAGAATCTTTACAGATGTGACGCAAGATTGAAATTTCTTTTCAACAGGCTTCACTCACGACCAGATCTTGCAGAAGTTGCAGCCATACGAGAAGTTACCAACTCAGAAACAATTTTAAGTTTAACATTTAACTTCTTCTTGACTGATGATCTGTCAACTTACATCCAACTTGCAATTCACTAAAGAGGGATTCAGTTCGCATTATTTGACGTTTGTAGTTTTTTGGTATTTAGTATATTTTAAGATCAAGATATTTTTGACTTTAGACTGGTCACAAATCACGAGATCTTAAGGTAACAAAAATGTTCTTCTCTGTTAGGTTTACTGGTAAAACGTCATCAAAAGCTCTTAAGTGGTTGTAAATCGACCTTATCAGCAGGATGAATGAATGAATGCCACACATTGTGAGAAAAAAAAGTTACAAAATGATTTCAGTGATATACAGTACAGCACTGTGCAAAGTCTTAGGAGACCCTGTGTTTATGGGTTAATCAGATTATAATGACCAGAATACACAGGAAATATCAAAAATTCAAAATTTCAGTGTCCTATAGTAAGAGTTACCTCCCTTTACACCTAAAATGTTTTGAGCCCATCTGGGATCGAAAGGATGACATGTGGTGACTTAAAGCAGGTTTCGTTCAGCACATGTCATCGTTTGTTCTACTTCTTGCCACAGGAATGAACGTCATCAGATTTTTTTCTCATGTTTGTAGTGCGCACGTTTTCTGTATTTTGTTTTCAATCCTATAAAAACAACAACAAGGTGGTTTATTCTTATTGCATGTGTTTGGTCACCACAGTACAGACAGTGTGACACATCTGTTCCAATGCATCCTATGAATTCTTGGACTCGAGTGCGTCTCTGAATTTTTCCTTCGTACTCACACTTCATCACGTTCTCAATGTCCGTGGGGTCCTGCAGGATCTTGGACAGCCCGTCCAGCAGCATGGCAGCCTTGCTGTAACGATACGCTATATCCTCGGTTTGTTTGAACATCTCATCCAGAGCTGCTGACTGGACCTGAACACGGACATTACAACACATTATAGCTGCACTAAATTATACCCATGTCAACTGTCGAGGCCGTGAATGACTATGTGCGACACTCACCATCTCCACAGCGTGGTTGTAGATGAGTTTCTCTGCCGTGACACTGTTGATCTCGTCCACAAAGCGCTGCTTGTCAGCGAAGAAGTGGTTGAGTTTGTCTGTGAGCCGTCGGCAGAGGGAGATGCAGCTTTTATAGCGCTCGTTCAGACTCTTCACCACTGGGGAAAAGGGAGAATGAGGCAAACGGGAAGTAAACAAAAAAGGGTCAAACGCGATGATGATGATGATAAGATGAAGAGTCGTTCACAACCCTCTTGACCCTCTCGGGTTCCAGTTGATGCCAGATAATGAAGTGTCCTCACCTTGTTTGACTGCAGTGGAAGGAGTGAGTTTGGCCGATTTAATCTGAGCCTTGGCCAGATGGAGGGAGGAGGCCAAAAGCTGAGCTGCCTTCATGTACAGCACAAGCTGCTCCACTTGCCTGTAGGGGGCAGCACAAGCACACTACATCAGATCCACTGCAGTGACACAGTAATCCAAAGGCCCACTGAGGATACACAGTCTTACAGTCATGCGTTTTTTTTCTGCTGTTTTATTTGACGTCATAGACATATTTATAGTGCCATTTCTTTTTTTTTCCCCTGTAATTTTGTACAATAACCTACAAAACTGCAGCTCCGGAAAGACTAACAGAGCAATCCACACCTTCATTTTTTTTTCTTTGCCTGCACATATACACAGTACATATTGACCTTTGTTTTCATTACTTCACCTGTAAATGAATAACAATCCCCATGTAGAATAAGATTTGAGGTCAAGTTGTTTTCAATGATTCTGCTGTTAGTTTTGGAATCCGCATAAATGCAGCTGCAGCTGAACAAACCTGGCGCTCGATGAAAACCTCAGGAATGTGACCAAGAGGAAGACGGACGACCACAAGCCACCAAACGAGTAGAGCTGCTGCATTTCAGCTCCAAGAGTTTTACAAAAGAGCCACGAGCAAATGTGACAGACCGGTGGGAGCAGAGCGGGACACGGAAAAGCGGCGACGAATCACACCAAAGAGTGATGGGATTTTATTCATATCAACTTGTTTTCTTTGCATTAGTCAACAGCTGAACAGTATATTTATTATTTTGACCAGTTAACATTTTCTCCAAATAACTGCTCTGAATGACAGGATTTTATGAGATTTGGGGTTTTACTTAAAACTAGGGCTGTCAAACAATTAAAATTTTTAATCTGATTAATCACAAGGTCAGTGTGGATTCATTTAGATTAATCACAATTAATACCAATTTGTTGTTTTTCATTTTGTGGGAGCAAAAACACTCATGACCGAAGGTGATATAGACACGTGACTAAAATTACTTATTGTACATTAAAATTAGGGCTGTCAAAATGAACACATTCTTCTTCTTCTTCTTCTCCTTTCGGCTGCTCCCCTCAGGGGTCGCCACAGCGAAATACCAATGAACGCAGATTTATCCATTTGCATGATTAATTAAAAAATTGAATGCAATTAACGCATGAGCAAAGCACAATAACTCCAAATCCCATCGGGACACACATCAGTGTGGATAAACTGCTGATTACTGGTACAAAACTCAAAATCCCACAATGCATCGGTGGTCAGCTGACATTAGCTCCCCCTCCTGATTCGCTACTACTTTTCCGCGGGAAAACAAGATGGCGTCTTGAAGCATAAATATGCATTTTTCATTGTAAGCAACACGGTTAAGGGAACTCTAACTCTGCGGTGAGCTGCTTTCATCTATAACAATATGAATTATTGCAACCAATTCAATTATTGCAGCTAATTCAATTTTTGTGAGAAAAAAGAAATTGCGTGGCAAGTGGAATGCCATTGTACAAAACTAGATTTTTATGAACATTTATCATTTATTATTCTTATTTGGTCACTGTTTAGTAACAAGTGACCATTATTTACTTTTAAATGTTGCCTTAAATTTGGCCTGGTTGTCTTTCCGATAGCGGTTGTTATTTATTGTATGTTTGTGTTTGACAGTAACTGCTGGACGGAAATTGTATAAACTGCTGAAATTGTATATGCTACGTCAGAGCAGTCTGTGCAAGACAATGGGTGGGTGGATGGATTGAAATATGAATAATATTGATTTGTACTTTGTTTACCGGTAAACTGCAGAACTATGAAATACTGATTGATGGATGGATGGATACTTTATTGATCCCAGAGGGAAATTCTCATAGTAATGGACGCGTTCTGACTTCACAGATCAGGGTTTTTTGTTCCCCATGAACAGACTCCTTCTACAAGAAGTGGAAACTGATAGGACTGTTTTTTTTCCCCTTATGACTGTGAAGTAACACTAACTACCTTGGTGTCACATCACATCACATTACTACCGCAGGAGAACTAAAGTCGTTTCCATTGACCATAATGAAAACAGGAGCGTCACTTTGTGGAGGCAAGTGCTGAACAATTCGCACATGACTGGACAATTGAAGCAAAAAAATCTAAACTACAGGGACAGTGCACGTAACATGACAACGGTGACTAAACTCTTTTAAACTTGACACATTTAATAGTATGAAACAAACATGTTAAGTGTATAAACCATCTTCTGTCATGAGAGTTTTTGCTCCGACAAAATGAAAAACAATGAATAGGTATTAATTGTGATTAATCAAAATTAATCCAGTGACCCTGTGATTAAAAATTTTAATCCTTTGACAGCCCTAATTAAAATGTATATTTTTTTTCTAATTTCAACTTGTGTATCTAAAGTAAATTCCAGCTGCTTTGCAGAACTTAACAGAACCTCTGTAATGTTCTGATGATGATGTTTTGTCTTTTTTACACTTGGTTCATTGTTTTCATCAGTAACTAATGTCATTTGTTTGAAAATGTGTAAAGACTTATACTTTTACATTTAGATTAAATTTTGAAGCAGTAAATATTAAAGAAGTTGTCAGTGACGTGGGTCAAATGTAACATAAGATTTCATCACTTTTTCCTTGATGTTTAAATGAATGTGCATTAATCAGGTTAATAACCATTGATGAATGACCCCATCTGACAATGTGAAAGAAAAGTGAAAAACTCATCCAGAATCCATATCCAGTAGTTTTTGCATAATCCTGCTAACAAACGGACAAACAAGCAAACAACCCAACACCATCACACAACCTCCTTGGTGAAGGGAATAATCCAGATTTTATTCTTACCCCCACTCTTTGCTGAGTTGGCTGATCTGGTCCACAACCACGCTGTCCTGAGGTGGGTACAGTGATGCTGCTGAGACACCAAGCTCCGCCCCCCCAGCGCGAACTGCTGCGATCTCCAGGATGCAGTCCGTGAAGGACAGCATCATCCGCAGGTATATCAGAGTATCGGTGTGCTCACGCTGCAACAGGAAATACAAGTTAGTTATAGTTCATTAGGTCATGGTGACATCTACGATCTTTGCAGATAAATGATCACACAGTTGGCCTCACCTCCATGAGGGTCTCCTCAGGCAGCTCAGGGGCTTCGAAGGTGATGAATCCCTCCAGGCTGGGAGGAGATGTGCCGTAGGGGACGTAGCGTAAGCTGCTGGGTGCACCCTCTGAACCGGGGACGACCTGACCTCCGAATCCTCCTGGTGGAGACGAGCCCATGGCCATGCCAGGGGGAGAGCCGACGTAGACTCGACCACTGGTAGAGCACAGTGAGCCGGCTGAACTGTTGGAGCCCACTGAGGGAAAGAACGGAGAAACATGAGGCAGATGCAACTTGACTTTTTTGTTTCTTATTAGAAACGGGTGAGTCACCTGAGGTGGTTCGCGGTCGGGTGCCCAGATGGCTGCAGGTAGGGGGCGTGCTGCTCTTTGGAGGTGAACCCACAGTGAAGAGGACGGTACGAGGACTCGCTGAGCCACCTTGAGCCAGCCCGCTGGGACCTGCAGGGGCTAGCGACAGAACACCAACGTTTATTCATTACACACTGTAAACATGATGATTTATAGAAACAGGAAATGTAAACATGGAGACATGGTCTACCACTGTGCTCATACAGGCTACTGTTATACAACTTAGGATTAATGACAGCTGTATTAATTAATCCCCTCCTGCTGTCTGAGCCCTCCCTGCTTGAGGACAGCATATAGCATTCATTAAAAAGACGTCCATTCGCGTCACATTCATTTTTACAGGAAGATGTGAATATTTCAGATTAAGCACGACTGTGTTGCAGCTTGAATCAGTAAATGTATCCTGCATGGTGCTGATTTATGTGTAAAATAAAGATCAGTGTAATGTTCGTTTCATGTTTTATGCCATTTTTAAATGTAAAAAATTTAAAAATCAACCTAAAATCACATCTACTTGTGTTTGGAAGCTTTTGGTGCCTCCTGGGTGGCGTTCTAGCTGAAAACGTATGGTTTCCAACTACTTCTACTCCACTACACAAATCCATGGCCAGTGGAAGATAAGTTATTAATGTCATTACATTGATTTTTTTCCCACTGTCCAGTTGCTGTCAGTTGTTTTTCGTAAACGCTAACGGTATATGGCTAATGCATATTGATTATTCATTGTAATGGTGAATTCTGATCTCAGCTCCACTGATGATGTTTTTTTTTATTACTTGCTTATTGAAAACATACAGACTGAGCGAGTCAACCCACACATATGATTTATGAAAAAGGTCCAGTGGTGTCCAAATAAGAAAATGGGCTACTCGGGGGGGGGGGGGGGGGGGGTGCAACA
>JAQQAE010015553.1:0-12015 GCA_029823295.1 Pseudamia nigra
GCTCAAGTCAGCTGGGATAGGCTCCAGCACCCCCCCCGACCCTCACGAGGATTAAGGGGTAGAAAATGGATGGATGGTTCAGACTCCTGGGAAGGTTCACTGTGCATTCCCTTCTCTCCTGTTGTTCAGTATCATATCCAGCATAAACATCTCTGTCTGTGTTTAGTCCCTTTAAGGTCCGGGTTCTGCCCACTCACGATGCCAGTAAGGTCCGTGTCAGTGGTCCTGGTCTGACCAGTGGAATCCCTGCCAGCTTCCCGGTCGAATTCAGTATCGATGCCAAAGATGCCGGCCAGGGCCCTCTGAGCGTGCTCATCACCGTTAGTACCTGAACACACGGAGGCTCAGTGCTGTCGACGAATCACGTGACCTCATCTGAAACTACTTTATCTTATGTCGCAGGATCAGGATGGAAAAGCCAAGCAGCCCTTGATCCATGACAATGGTGATGGTACATACAGTGTGTCCTATACACCGGACCGCACAGGCCGCTACACCATCGTCATAAAGTACGGAGGTGACGACATCCCCACCTCCCCCTACAGAGTGCGCGCCACGGCAACCGGAGATGCCAGCAAATGCACGGTCACCGGTATGTCACAGAGAATGACCACCGCTCACAAACTTTTATGATGTCATTGTTTGTCTCTGCTTGGTTTTAGATCGTATTATGTTGGTTAGTTTTACAGGGTCAGATTTTGATTTTACACATTTACAAAAACAGAAATTATTGAAGTTGGTTTCATGTCCAGGTCCCGGTGTGGGTCCCACCGTGGCTATCGGCGAGGAGCTGGGTCTGGTGGTGAACACTAAGGGGGCTGGGAAGGGGAAGGTGAGCTGTATGGTGGTTCAGCCTGACGGCAGCGAGGTAGAGGCCGAGGTTCTGGAGAACGAGGACGGCACCTTTGACATTTTCTACACTGCACCAGCACCTGGAAACTACATTATCTACGTACGCTTTGGAGGGGAGAACGTCCCCCACAGCCCCTTCAAAGTGATGGTAAGTGAGGGGGAGGGGCTTCAGCCTGGGTTTTAGTACGCTGTCAGAAATGATTGTTACTGGAGGGTCGGGACTGTTTTATATGGACACTGGATGGAGTAATTTGATAAGATGTGTTTCTATAAAGGATGAGAGAACCGGGTTCTGCTGAGGAACCAGCATCATATCCACGGAACCACAAACCAGAGATTAGCTCCACCTTAGCCCATAAACCTACCTCTAACCCATAAACCTACCCCTAAAACCTACCTCTAACCCATAAACCTACCCCTAACCTAACGTGGTCTCACATTGTGTAAAACGTGTTACACATGTATTATAATCTTGTTTCACCTTGTTACACCATTATAATCTATACATCACCTGTATAGAAACTATAATATCTGTATATAATCTAATCAGACTGACAAAAACTGGACTCAGTAACATAACTCAACTCAGGAAGTTCAATGAAAAGTGATACAAATAGAAACTGCACAAAAAACAGGGTGGACAATCCAAAAGGATGAGGCAGAATCAAGGTCCAGAAAACCGACTCCAGTCATACAGAGGTCACGCTCAGTAGAACATGACTGAAATGTTCGGACAAGAAACGAAGATCAAGTGGCACAGGGAATGGGGAAGACGCAGCCGTAACACATTAGGGGTGGAGCAGAGAATCACTGTGGCGGGAAGACGCACAAAGGCAGGAAGTGAATCTGAAACGAGAGGAGGGGTTAGACATTTACCAAAATAAAACGGGAAACACAAAAAAACATGACCTAGGAGCAGGACCAGCGTATTCCCTGAGATCTGCCTTTACTCTGCTGTGTTCATTCTACCCTCTACCTTTACAAACAGTCCAGGATCGTCTGCACAAATGTATACACTACACTAGCACTACTACACTGTACTAATACTACTACACAGTACAGTGCAGTAGTACACTGTAGCACACTGCCTGGCCAAAAAAGGTCACCACCTGGATTTAACTAGGCAAATAGGTACGAGCCTCCCATTGGATAATTCCTGCATATGTGATTATGTTTAAGCTGGCAACAAGTGATATAAGGATAGTGGTGAACCATCATCTTCAAAGAAAAAATGTGGTTGGAAAAAAATCTTGAATGATCATGACCAGTAATCACTTAACTGTGTGGTGAAATCAAATTTTGTAAAAAAAAAAAAAAACAGTAGAACTCAGTTTTAGAACTTTTACTTTCACTTAGTAGTGAAAGTAAAAGCATTTTCATGCACACAATGCAAAGGCAGCTCAAGGGACTAAATAGCTGTGTAGCCTTAAGAAAATCACTTATCAGTGAGGCTAATTGGGGGGAAAAAAAGGCCAGTTTGCTAGGGAACATAAAGATCGAACTCTGGAGCAATTGAAGGTCATGTGGTCTGAGTCCAGATTTACGGTACCCTGTTCCAGAGTGGTGGGTGCATCAGGGTAAGAAGACAGGCAAATGAAGTGATGCACCCATCATGTCTAGTGCCTACTGTGCCATTCATCAGGCTGAAATTGTTAGTTGTTCAGGGAACATGAGACATCATTTTCACACATGGATTGTCCTCCACAAAGTCCAGACCTTAACCCCACTAAAAGTTTTTGGGATGTGCTGGAGAAGGCTTTGCGTAGTGGTCTGACTCTCCCATCATCAGTTCAAGATCTTGGCAACAAATGAATGCAACTCTGGACATAAATAAATGTTGAGATATTGTAGAAGCTTATTGAATTGATGCCACAACAAATGTGTGTCGTAAACAAAGCTAAAGGCAGCCTAAAAAAAATATTAGTGTGTGACCTTTTTTTTTGGCTTTTTAATAGTACATTGTAGTAGTACTAGTACAGTGGAGCAGTACTAGTACAGTGGAGTAGTGGTACTAGTACAGTGGAGTAGTGGTACTAGTACAGGAGGCTGGATCAGTTATAATGTGGATGTTTTGTGTACATGTTTCTGTGGAACTAGGGTTGGTTTATTATCACGAATCATCATCTTATTCATAAACACTTAAGTCTAATCTAATCAGGTGATGCTTTCAGGACATGTTGTGACATCGTTGTTCTGTCTGGGTTTGATCATCATGTTTGTGAGTGATCTGAACAGTCCTCCACTGGTGTTATTTGTTACAGAATTTACTTAAGTGAAACCCTTAAGTTAATAGTTAATTTCTATTTAAGGAAAAGTCATGATATGTGTTTAACATTCCATATTCTGTTAAACCACTTACTCTTCAGTTACAGACTGGATAAAACTGTTTGTGTGTCAGAGGTTAATCTTTACATGTCGTGTCTTCAGGCTACTGATGAGGTACCCATGATGCAACAGCAGACGTCGCTGCAGCAACAGGCCGCTCCCCCTGGAGCTGGCTTCCAGCCCTGGGTATCAGTGACACACTGAGCACACTAAATGCACATCAAACACACACCCATCACACACACACACACACATCAAAGACACCCCTCAGTCACACGCTTATTAAACACCAATAACACATGGTCACGTGGGTCAATCACATGGTCAGATTTCAGTGTGGTTTATGATTTTGGGTGAAGTGGCCCTTTGACATCAGCTTCTCTCTGCAGGTGAATGGTTTCATTCTGATATAACTCCCCACCCACCACCAACACCCTCCCACTCACCATTTTTAAACATACTCATGTACCAGCCTCGCCTCTTCCACATCACTGCTTCCTGTGTTTATCTCAGTGAATGAGATCACAGCATCTAACGTCATTAAACCAATCATCTGCGGCGGTTTTGGATGTGTTGCTATGGTTACGGGGGTGCTTTTTTTAGTTTGTTTCGGTGTCTGTCACTCGTCTTCCTCAGTGCACTCTTCATCGCTGTGGCTGCATCACAGATTTGCCTCCTCATCTTCCTCCTTCTCCATTGCACTACACTACCCAGAATGCCCCCTTGGTGTGGGCGGAGTTTCTAATGCATCTTGTTGAAGACGGGAGGAGTTGGGAGGTGTGATTAAAGCGACCCCATGTGTGTTTTGTCCAGGTGACGTCAGACGGCTTCGATCCAAGTAGCAGCGTTAATGGCAGCGGCTTCAGGCCATTTGACATGGTCATACCATTCTCCTTCAGGAAGGGAGAGATCACAGGTAAGATGACGTCACACCTACTCAGAGTTTAAAAATCATCATCCATCATCTCTGAAATCCAGTATAGAGTTCAGACAGTTTAATCATGTTGTTTATTTTAGTACAGTTTAAGCATCAATAGGATTAGAATAAAGACAATGGCAGCGTTGGGATACAGATACAGACTCCGCTCACAGGTCGCACCTGTACCTGCATCCACAGGTTCACTATATCACAATATCTCAACTTCATCTTTTAAACACCTTATTGAATCGACATGAATCTCACAAATGATAAGATTAATGAATGTAAGTCTACAGATAACCCTCTGTCTGTCTCAGGTGAGGTGTTGATGCCTTCAGGTAAATCAGCTCAGCCGCTGATCACAGATAACTTGGATGGAACGGTCACTGTGCAGTATTCTCCAACAGAGGCTGGTCTGCACGAGATGCACATCAAATACAACGGGACACACATTCCAGGTCAGAACCTCAATACACACCTGAGCAGCACCTTTGTCACTTTTACAAATAAAAATAAATTAAACACAACCAGCTGGTTCAAATCACCTCTGACATGCTGAACGTGTGAACATTAAGTTCAGAGGCTTGATCTCTTTTCTTTTGCATCTTTCAGATAAAAACACATAATTTTCAAGGATGCAAATTATTCATCTCATCCATGAAGAAAAAAACCCATTTATTTGAAATCAGCAGGATGCGCTCCTCCTCCTCAGTTAGAGCCACAGAGCCACTCTGACCACAGAGTTTTCTTTTGCTCCATACACATTTCTGGAAGCATCATACAGATTTTAATTCGTGTCACATTTTATGGAAACACACCATCCTCATCTTCTGGAGTGTGGGTTCGGGTTGTAGTTTGAAAGTTTGATTTTTATGGTCTGTTTCTTCCAGAGTCTCCTCTGCAGTTCTACGTGAACCACGGCAGCAGTCCTAATGTCACGGCATACGGTCCCGGTCTGAGCTACGGTGTGGCCAATAAGACTGCCACGTTCACAGTCTACACGGAGGACGCCTCTGAAGGTACCGGAGGAGGAGGAGGGTAAAATACAACCTCGTAACAGGTATTTAACGTGTGTCGGTCTGTGCAGGAGGTCTGGACTTGGCCATCGAGGGTCCGTCCAAAGCTGAGATCAGCTGTGTGGACAATAAGGATGGGACATGCAGCGTCACCTACCTGCCCACTCTGCCCGGAGACTACAACATCCTGGTCAAATACAACGATGAGCACATCGCAGGAAGCCCCTTCACCGCCAGGATCACAGGTCTGTAAACTTCTGGAGACATCCAGAAGCGTGCGATGGTTCAATACCTGTGGTTAGGAGACTCCACACTTCAGGATTTTCACAGAAAACGGACAAGATTCTAAAGTTTTAGTTTAACTTGTATGACATTTAACACCTGACCTGTAAAATACAAAGGTCATTTTTTTAAAACGACAATATTCCATCATCATCAATCACCAGAGGATGTGCAGTTCATTTAAATGTACGCTGTGGTTCCTTTAAATCAAACTCTTTCAGAATAATGGAGAACATTTATTTATCTCATCACATTAAAAGTTCAGGAGCCTGGAAACTCCTACAAACTAAGCCATCATTTAGATCGTCGTCTTTAGTGGAGTCAGAGGTGCGTTCTGGGACGTTGTGTTTGGTGTCTTAGGACAATCAAATTAATATATAGTGGGGCTTCAAAATTAACACGTTAACCGGTTTAATCCATTTGCATGATTAATTAGATTAAAAATTTTTACGCGATTAACGTACAATAACTCGTATCAAGGAAAAAGTGATGAAATCGTATGTTGCATTTGACCCAACTCACTGCCAACTTCTTTAGGATTTACTGCTTCAAAGTCAATTTAAATGTAAAAGTATGTCTTTACACATTTTTGAAACAAATTAATTAGTTACTGATGAAGGCAGTGAATCAAGTGTAAAAAAGCAAAAACATCTCAGCAGTACATTAGAGGTTCTGTTAAGTTCTACAAAGCAGGTGGAATTTCCTCTAGTTACACAAGTTTAAATGAGGAAAAAAAATATACATTTTAATGTAAAATAAGTGATTTTAGTTGAGTGTCTATCACCTTCTATCATGAGTGTTTTTGCTCCCACAAAATGAAAAACAACAAATGGATATTAATCATGATTAATCTAAATTAATCCAGTGAACCTGTGATTAATTTAGATTAATAATGAATGGGTATTAATCGTGATTAATTGAAATTAATCCACAGTGACCCTGTGATTAATCAGATTAAAAATTTTAATCATTTGACAGCCGTAATTTAAATTCAAATTAACACAAGTCATACAGTATGATGATCATACTAATTCATATTATAACGACTCATATTAGATCAGTTCATATTAGAACGACTCGTATTAGGAGGACTCGTATTAGAATAATTCATATTAGGACAATTAATGAAGGCAAACAAATGCAGATTTGTTGGGGGGGTGACTGACTATCAGTATTTTTTGTATGTTCGTGTCAGAGGACAACCAGCGGCGTTCTCAGGTCAAACTGGGCTCTGCCGCTGACTTCTCTCTGGACATCAATGAGACCGATCTGAGTCTGCTGACCGCCAGCATTAAGGCGCCGTCGGGACGTGATGAGCCGTGTCTGCTCAAGAGAATGGCCAACAACCACATCGGTAAGACAACAAACACACATTTAAGCGGATGTTGAAGGTCGGTGTTTCTGAGACGGTCTTCACCGTCTGAATCCTCTGTCGCAGGAATCTCCTTCATCCCCAGAGAGGTGGGCGAACACCGGGTCAGCATTTTGAAGAACGGACGCCATGTCGCCAACAGCCCCATCACCATCATGGTGGTGCAGTCTGAGATCGGAGACGCCAGCCGTGTCAAAGCTCACGGCAACGGCCTCATCCAAGGAACCACCTTCAGCAACGCTGACTTTGTGGTTGACACGCGAGATGCCGGTCAGTAAGGGTTGGGTCTAAAGCTTTGTACGCTCTGACACCCTGAAAGTTAGCAGAAGAGCAGAAATGTTTTATGGCATTTTATTTTCCACTTTAAAATCCATCCAGTGATGTAATTTGGATTTGACGTCATACACATACATTTTGTTTTTTTTTCAACAGATGCAATATTTGACATAATGTTGTTGTGGCGTAAAACACTTCTCAGCTCACGTTTGGGATGACCATCATCACTCTGTGTGTGTGTGTGTGTGTGTGTGTGTAGGTTATGGAGGCCTGGCTCTGTCTATTGAAGGTCCCAGTAAGGTGGACATTCAGACAGAGGACATGGACGATGGGACATGTGGAGTCACCTACTGTCCAACTGAACCAGGAACTTACATCGTCTCCATCCGCTTTGCTGAGGAACATGTCCCAGGTTCAAAATACATGACCTTAACACATTTAGGATTTACAGTGACTGTACGTGTGGATCGTGGGGTGGTGTGGGTGGTGTGGGGGGTTGACTCTCCTGTCAGAAGCTTTGGTCTGTCTCTTCATGGAATTGTACAATGTGTGTGTGTGTGTGTGTGTGTGTGTCAACAGGAAGTCCATTCACAGTGCGGGTGACAGGTGAAGGTCGAATCAGGGAGAGCATCTCTAGACGTCAGAAGGCGGCGTCCGTTGCCAGTGTGGGGAGTGTGTGTGACCTCAGCCTAAAGATACCAGGTAATGGAGTGAATAACGGTCCAATCAAACTCCAGTGTCTTCATATGAACACCTCCCTCATCAGAGATCGGACTCATCAGATCAGTGTCAGGATTGACCATCAGAAAGGACAAAAACATGAGGCAGAGAAATTTATCGACTGTAGAGAGTGAAACTTATTGACAGAAAAACTAAACTGTGTGTAAAGTCTTGTGTTGAGTGTCGTGTTCATTCTCATATTTAAGTCATCATTTACAGACAGAGGACAGGCTGAACATAACTGTTTGAACAGATTGAATGATTCTAGATTGATTTGAGCTCTTTTTTGGGACACATCTGTACAGGAAGTGAAATAATACAAACAATAACCATGTGAATACTTGTTTTTCTTACAGAGAAGGCATAGTGTCACTGTAAGGCCAGCCACACACACAGAAGCGCGACTCATCTCAACTCAACTTGAAATCGACTTGATGTGCGGCGGTTCCCGACCCAGATTTTTCAGTCTTGACGACGTCCCAACAGAAATCATGCGGATTCAACATGTTGAATTGCCAGGACTCCGACTTGGCGACTTTTATCATTGGTGGACATGTGTCACAACGCAATCACTGTTTACTGTCAATAGATGGCGCCAGTTCCCAGGCGTGCGTCGAGCTGTCTATCTGCAGCTGTGTGCGAGGTTCCTTCAGTCATGACAGATCTCAACTCATCTCTGAGTTGAGTTGAGATGAGACGCATTTCTCTGTGTGCGGCTGGCTTAAATCATCCTTTGTTGAATTGGAAAGCTGTTGCTAACGGTGGTTCCTTTTTACTCCACAAATAGAATACGAGATTCAAATAGGTTTAACCTCACAAAAATAAGAATCATGTATGTGTTGCGCTGAGTGACACGTAGACCTACAGACATCTGAGGAGTACTTGAACTCATCCTGGTTTGGAGATGATCACACACTTTATTTTACTGAGTCCTTTTCTCTGTCCTCTTGTTCTCGTCTTCTCCCTTCGTCTCATCCTTCACTCCTGTTGTGCCTTTGTCTGATTTTCTTTTTCACCCTTTTCTTCCTCAGTTTTTTTCTTCTTCTCACCTCCTCGTCCCCTCCCTCACGTTCCACCCTTCGTCCCCTCCTCTGTCATCCTCCTCTCCCTTCAGTGAGCTGGTTCCTCCTGGCTCGGTCTCGGCAGCTCCTCTCCTCTTCCTGTTCTTCTACATCTTCTCCTTCCTGCTCCGTCTGCTCTCTGTGGTGGTCGGGAAGGCCTCGTCCCGTCGTGGCGGTCTCTCGTGAGCACGTCCGCCTCGTGTCCGGGCTGGTCCTGGCGGGCAGCGTGAACGCAGCCCGGGTGGTCTGGGTTGTCGAGGGCCGCTGCTCAGTGAGCGGCCCCAGGCTGGACGGTGCGTTTACAGCCATGTCATTTCACTTTTCATTTTGAAAAACAAATTTGAAATGCAAGGTATGGTAAGGTTTTTATGGTGAAACTTTATGGGGTCTTTACTGAACCTGAGGTCAACATTCAAAGTGCACTGCAGAATTTCTGTTCATTTTCTTGATTATTTTGTTCATGTCGTGGGTTGTTTTTATTCTGTAATTATCTATATTGTTGATCACCTTTTAAGTAGAATTCATTCAAAAGTCATATGTGGATTCATTTACATATTCAGTCCGTTCATAATGGTTTATTTTAGAGACACAGTTCTTATCTTTTGGATCTGGAGACATTTGGGATCCATCAGACAACAGTTTGACAGTTTTGTGAGTTTTGGATTGTTATTAATGTCTTGTGATAAATATTGATGACCTCATACATGAACTGTCCGCCAGCGTGCCTCATATTGATTTTAACGCCCCTCCCCCTCCGTCCCCTGTGTGATCTGCAGCCATCGACATGCAGGACGTCAGCGCTGAGGTAGTGTCCCCCTCCGGAGCCCGTCAGCCTGCTGAGTTGGTTGCGGCTGGTAACGATACCTACTACGTGCGCTTTGTCCCCACGGAGATGGGCGTGCACAGTGTGAGCGTGAAGTACAGGGGTGCACACGTGCCTGGCAGCCCCTTCCAGTTCACCGTGGGGCCCCTGGGAGAGGGAGGGGCCGCCAAAGTGAGGGCCGGAGGACCAGGCCTGGAGGGAGCTCAGGCAGGAGAAGCAGGTATCTAGAACCGAGCATCCATCATTTAGAATAGTCTGCAACTATTCTCCTTCTAACAGCAACCAAAGAGTGGATTAGTTTAGACCTAATCAGTGCAGCTCATTTAAAGGTAACTCCCATCGAGGCTGAGAGCGCAGTGAGTAGTGTCTGAACGTCCAGGTGTGGATGTGAGACAGGAGGCATTCAGGGACATCAGGAGAACAGAGATCTTTATCGCTGTGGAAGGACTGAGCAGGGCTGACAGGCATACCGAGTCTACTGCAGGAGGGAGTAGAACGAAGAATAAATGTCTGCTTTATTTATAATATTTGAATCATTTTGTTGTCCAGTCTCCTCCCACATGCAACTGAAAATCTGAAGTCCTCTTAAATGCACCCTACATTTCCTCAACTCACAGTGTCAGTTTGTCCTGTGTTGGTTGGATCCATCACCTCAACAAAACACATGAACTGACATAGGTAGTCCTTTAACCAGGATGAATCCAGTGTCAGAACAGATGTAGACGGGTTTCACCTCGACTGGAGGAGTTATTTCTACAGGAGTTATTTCTAAGGCGGGATCAAAAAAATTTGAAGACACGAGTGGCACATTGGAGTCATTCCAGCTCTTATACATTTATTTATTTATTTTTGGTCATCTTTAGTTTTTTTTTCCTGTTTTTAATCCTCTTTCTCTCTTCTAGCTGAGTTCAGTATCTGGACCAGGGAGGCGGGGGCCGGGGGTCTCTCTATCGCTGTGGAAGGACCCAGCAGGGCTGAGATCGCCTTTGACGACCGTAAAGACGGATCCTGCGGCGTGTCGTACGTTGCTCAGGAGCCTGGTATGGATGACTCAAACACACTGGAACACTGATTCCTGGAGGGGCTTCCTCAGCGGGGGGGTCACATGTCATCTTCTGTCCTCCAGGTGACTATGAGATCTCTGTGAAGTTCAATGACCAGCACATCCCAGACAGTCCGTACCTGGTTCCGGTTGCAGCTCCGCTAAATGATGCTCGCCGCCTCGCTGTTAGCGGCCTTCAGGTGAGGCATGAGGAGACTCCTGCACCCCCATCCCGCTCTGCCTTGCTGAAGGGCTCAGGGGCACAGTTGCATAAACAGGTCAACTGCTTTTGGTTTCTGAGATGGTTCACATTTGATGAGCAGGTGTTTTCAACCCTTTTGATCCAGGGACCACCAACCCAAGGACCGCTACTGTTCAGTGTGAGGACAGGTTTTGACTGTAGACTCCTTTCTTACCCGTTAGTGTTATTTCTTGTCGGTATAGGGGTGGAGAGGGAGGGTCTCATATCATTCTCTGGCTCCAGTCTTGTCCTGTACTTATTATTCAGGTGTGTCAGTGTAATAATCCACTCTCACACAGATATGTAGATGTAAGAGATCAAAAACACTTTACTGCTTTTGCTGAAAGCTCTGGACACCGTCAATGATGGTGCTGCATACACACTGAAATTGCAACCACTTTCAGTGCTTTCACAGACCACCAGGTGGCTGTGGACCACTGGTTGAAAAAACCCTGGTCATGAAGAAATCAGGCAGTTTCTAACTTAAAAGCAGTTGCTCTTCACGTAACGTTAATAATGGACTGACCAGTTACCCAGGGCTGATGAGAGTTAACCTGGTTAACCCAGGGTTAGGGTTAGTCAGGGACGTTTCACTTCAGGGTGGAACAGGACTGGATAAAAATATGTTGTACATATAGATTGATGTAATAGCGGACATTTAAATGTAAAAGCAGAACACCTGCCTACGTGTCTGTAATTCTCCTGATGTCCCTGAACGTCTCCTGTGTCACACCTGGATGTTGGACACTAATCACTCTCAGCCTCCTCTTTATTGAGAGGGTGGAGGTTTTAGGATTGGGGGGGGGGGTAAATGTTAAAAACATTAAATGACAGTTAGCTGCATCAGAATACATATTTTATAACACTAGTGCAAATTTGAAACTGAAATCCACATTACAGCTCATCAGTAACATGGTAATTGTAATGTATAAGGGGCGGCTGAATAGGTAGAGCGGGTTGTCCAGGCGCTGAAGGGTTAGCGGTTCAAATCCCGGCTTCTCGTGTCCTTGAGCAAGACCCTGAACCCCACATTGCTCCCAGTGAGTGTCACTGGTGTATGAATGTGTGTGTGGCTGGGTGAATGGA